>JAOVYX010020553.1:0-16894 GCA_035668315.1 Drosera spatulata | reverse complement strand
CTGCCCTTGTTCTCACGACGTCGTGGTGATGGTGATGATCGTGAAGATGGATTGATGATGAAACGAAGAAGGTGTTAGTGATGCTTGATGTTGTTGATCGCGTTGGTGATGTTAGTGGCGGCGCTGGTAGCTGGCGGGTGGCTGCTGCGGTTGGAGATGATGGTGTTGGTGGTAGGCAGAGGAGAGTGGGAGTGGGAGTGGTGGTGTGTGTGCGCGGGACTGGAGAGGAAGTGGGAAGGAAGTGGAGGGAAAATGAGGAATTAGGTAAGGTGGGTGAATATCCCACGTCCCGTCCCACGATTCGTCTCGTTCATTCCACTTTTTACCCAAATTTTGTAATATTAAACCATAAAAAATCTATTTGCGTTGATAGATTTATCCCGTGTATGAAAATATGACCTCCCGAGTCATAATCCATTATTTATGGGATTGAAATCGGTAGTCCTTACGTGCAACGTTTATAACGTTATAACATTATAACGTTATTCGCTCATAACGTTTATTTGCGCGTTCAACTTATCATCCCAAAATATTCCCTCGTCATATTTGATTTAATTAATTAAATTTTTCTTAGATTTAAATATATAACTTTTTAGCACAATTTATTTTAAAATCGTAACGTTATATATTCGTTTCTAAATTCCCTAAATTCTCAGGTATTACAGTCTCTGTGGCCTAGGGACAGGATGTAAGGGATTTCAGAGTAAGTGTAAATATCTCTTTGATTTATTTAAAAATTGATTATATTTTGTGTTTTATATTATTTATTGAACATTGCATCTATTTTTTTTTTAATTTGCATGTAGGACCTTTATTGGTGGAGGCCTGAGCTGACAGAGGGTGTCAGAATAGAGTGGAAGACGACGACGAAGAAGAGGGCAAAGGATATCCTATACAAGGCCCACCAGACCGTGCAAAAAGGGGACGCCCATCCTTGGGTTGACGAGGGTTCTCTTGGTGCATTGAACACCGAGTGGAACTCAAAGTCACTCATGGATCGATCGAAGCAGGCGATGGAAAACTAGAACAAAGGGGAGGTAAAACACACACAAGGGAGTGTGTCTACGCTCCATGTGACCAAGAAGCTAGTACGTTGTTTTCTATTTTTCAAAAGGAACCATATTTTTATATTGTGAGTTTTATCTATTTTTTGTTGCATAAATTTGTTTCGTAAAAATAAAATCCACATCCTAGGGTGAGACGCTTAAGGGGATGCCTGATGAGGCAGAGGTGTTTGAGCACACGCACTAGAAGAAAGGCGTTGTGCCGACATTAGAATCGGGTGAGGAGGTGGAGCTCTGTCATCACAGAGCTAGGGGGTGGCGGTAAGTCAATCTTTTTTATTTCATTTTATGTTTTTTTTAAATATTTTAAAAGCAAATAAACTCTTTTATTTAATATTGTTTTCCTTTTTTGTTGAGATATATATAGGCTAAGTATAGAGCTCGTCGTTCTGTTGTTGTGGATGAGCTTTTGGCCACGCAGGAGCCGGGGACTCGGCTCACACCAGAGCAAGAGCGCACCTTCACTAGCCAGGCATACCTCGACGCAGTCGGATACAAGAAGGGGTACGTCGATGGTCTTGGATCGACCTCCTCGGTGTATTATCCCAACGAGGTGCGATCCTTGGAGAGTAGAGTACTAACATCTGTCTACCACTCCAAGATGCTTTATCTGAAGGAGGAGGTGGCAGCTCTGAAGGGTGAGATGGAGAGGATGGCTCAGATGATGTCCCGGTATAAGAGAGGAGCTTTTGATCGCCGTTCGGACGATTCTCATGATCCACTGTCACTACCACCTTCATGTCCTCCAGAGTAGATCTATGAATTTTAAGCGTATGTAGATTTGTATGATTTGTATGTACTTTTTATAGGTTATTGAACGTTTTTGATTTCGATACACGATTGTTGTATTATAACGAGTAATTGATATCATTTTTGTATTTTTTTCTTGTTGGTTTGTGTAATTTGATGTGTTAGTGTTGGATTGTTGATGTGGGAGGTTGGTTGGATGGGTTTGGAGTGCTTTCGACGTGGTTTGGATGAAATTTTGTATCGCGCGAAGAAATGCAGAAAACTAGGTTTTAGGTACCTGGAATAAGATAATTTACGATTGAAACGGTCGTTAAATACACTAGAAAAATCATTCTAGGAAAAAGCTTTACCAACCGAAACGATCGCTTACTCAGCGACGGATTCAGTCGCTAATATGCTTTGTGCCTGTTTTCTTTTTGGTCATCGAATTTGTGATCGAAATACTAACTGTTGCTAAGTTGCAAGTGAAACAGTCGCTAATTAAATTATCGATCAGCATTTTAGCGATACTTTTTTACGACCAAAATTCGGTCGTTATTTATTGACCGAAATCGCTATTCAGCGATCGAAAATTTTGATAGCAAAAATCTGTTGATTTTGTAGTGAGTTGAATTTAGAAATCCAAAACCTTTTTTGGATTGCCTCCTCATCCTTAATGACTTCACCCTTAGCCTCTTTCAGGTCACAGATATCCTTTAATCAAAGCATGAGAATACTTTGTGTTTTTGTCAACTCTCTTATACCAATCTGCTTTACATTGCTGATTGAAGAAAGCCAATTCTGCTTCCAGCAACCCGTGAGTCTTCCAATCAATTCATCAGAGAGTTGATTGACTTAATTTTCAATCTTTTGATGCTAGAGATGTATTCTTCTTGACAATCAATTAAGCTTTAAAAAATAAAAAGATTCGAATTAGATTGAACATTTTAAATTTCTGGTTCAGAGACTTAACATTGATCTCCAATTTCTTCATTTATCACCATATTTTTCAATAAAATACTTATAAGGTAGATAAAAGTCATTGTCCTACTCATCCTCAAATTGATTTTGATAAAAGAAAAAACTCTCAATTTAGACAATTCAACTCCACCTTGTAATATAGTTGAAGTTTCCTTCTCTCGAGGTTGCTCAAATTCATTAAATGAATTACCAAAAATTGGGGTTTCAGCTTGAATAGGTTCAAATTTGCGATCTTGCCACTATTTCATGTTAGCATCAAATTCTTTTTTAAAGCTACTTCGATTACGTTCAACTTTTTTAACCATTTCTTCTAACGACAAAGAATTTGAATTTTGTGAGCATGGTCTTGAGGTTTGACTATATGAATAGTCATCAGAATCATTTTGCTTAGGATTGACTTTGTGAAAAGTTAAAAGAACGTCTTTATGAAAATTCAAAAGAATGTCTTTGTGAAAAGTCAAAAGAATGACTTTGTAAAATGTCAAAAGAATTATTAGACAATCAAGAGTTAAAATCATGATAACCCCCATAATAATATTGATGATTTAACCACCCACCATTGTAAGAACTATAACAAGTATCTATTATATTATCAAATTAAACAAAAGGGGTCTCCATGGTATGTCATGTCATTTTTCTAATTTCAAGGCTATTTCAAGAATTTGACTTCTTTAACATTAATTCATAAATTATTGTAAACATGAAAGGACTCTTCAGTTCCGGTATTTATGTCTGGTATTTATGTGTTTATACTTACTAGCATTATGGTCTATCTATCATCGGGACTCAATAATAATAACGGATGAAATAACATTCAAAATTCTAGATGAGGATATAATCGAATGAGACCTCCAAATCAAAACATGCAACCTCAAAACTTTTCACAAGGTCAATTTCCCAACAAACACCAAATCTAAATTAGCTTTTATGAAAGAAATAGTATCCAAAACAAACTGGTTTCAAAAGAAGTAGTATCCAAAACCAATCTAACCAAAGCAAACTGATTTCCAACACTCTTAATTTCTAGAAAGATACTGGTATTCAAAATTTAGAGAACCAAATGAGTCAACATGCCTCAAAAGTAACTCAAATTAAGGCTAAAGTGTCTAATAATTTTCCACAAGAAAATAATAAACCCCAAGAAGGAGTTAGTTTTATGAAATTGGATGGGAATAAATTTAATGTTAATAAGCAATTTAACCAAGCTGATCCAGGCATGTTTACTATTCCTTTTTAATAAATAATATGAATTTTTCTCAGTGTATGATTGATTTAGGAGTTTCAATAAAAGTGATGCCCCTAGGCATTTATGAATGTCTCAATCTTTGTCCTTTAAAATCATTTGATAATAGCATTCAAATGATAAATCTATCTATAGTGCAAAGTGAAGGAATTGTAGAAAATGTCCCTATTAAGGTGGGAAATTTGATTTTCTATGATGATTTTCATGTTTTGAAAATGAGAAATGCTCATATGAATATTAAAAAAAAGCTTTATTAATTTCAGGGAAATCATTCATAAGTATGTCTCAAGCTGTTTTTGATGTAGGAAATGGGTCTATTATTTTTTGTGATGAAAAAAGTGAAGTTAGTTTTGAAAGAACACCTTTTGTGTAATTAAATGATAATGCAACATGTTTTCATGCTGAATCAATTTAAGATGAACAAATTCAAGAGGATTTCCCTATGTCAATTTTAGAAAGTCAATTAGAGGATTTCAGTCTTAATTTTTCAGATGTGGTGAAAGAAACAAATGTTCTAGATTCTTCTAATGTATGATGTAATAACGTCATATTAACTAATGATCAAAATGAGAATTGGATGAGTCAAGAGAATGAGCTAAATGTTAATGATATAGTTCATATGAGTTCTATAGATATCATTAGTGAAGAAACTACGTGTAATGAATCTATTATGGTTGATAATGCTAATGATGAATTTCAAAAGATTGGTGGAAGAAATACCAAATAATGATGATTTTTTTAATGAGAATGAAACAGTAAGGAAATTTAAGAATAACAGAAATGCCCTTATAAGAATAGAAGAAGAAACTTTAGTAAAAAAAAATTTCTCAAGGAAGAGAAATTCTCATTCCTATTCATTTCTAAGTTCAAGAAATTTTAAAAGAAGAAGAAATGTGAAGAAAATATAGATTCTTAAGCAATTCAAAAGTAAAGTTAAAGTAGTAGATCATTTGAAAGTTTTAAACATGTATATTCCAAAAATTATCCTTTATGATTCTAAGAAGTAAATTTCACGTACTTCTAAAAAAAATTCAAGTTGACGAGGCAACAACGTGAAATAAAGCCGCTTTTTAGGAGGCAATCAAAGTTTTTTTAAGCTTATTTTTAGTCTGTGAATAGTATTTTATTTTTTTATTGTGTCAAGTTATGAATAAATAACTTAACCTCATGAATATGTCCCTTGAATTTTTCTTACATTATGAAAGAGTTTTCAAAGTCATATTTGGATGTTTTGATAAATTTTTATGATTCTCTAAATCAAATTTATGTATTCATAATGAAAAGAAAGTTCAGATATTAATAAAGACCATTATTGGTGACTAACAACCATTAATAAGCTTAAATAGAATATGGGTTTTTGTATTATAAGTGTCACTGGAATTATGAGTTAATAAGGGCCACGATGAAGTAAATAAGAATTTGACAGGAAAAATTAAACTCTCACGGCCGTGATGTATTATTCAACACGGGCGTGATGAGTTTAAGAAAAATCTGCGATTTGATTTTTGAATTTTATGTGATCTTATCAATATTTACGTGCTTTAGCTGATTTTATGGATGAAAAATATTTGAGTCAATATTAAGAATTGATTGAATCAGAAGTGAATATTTTTAATGGTCCACATTAGATCTAGGTTTATAATTTCCCATAAATAAGCCCTTGTTATCAGTTTAGATCTCTTCTCTGCAAACACACGAAACCCTAGTGTTCTAATCAGAAAATTACCTTTCTTTGACGGTCATAATTCCTGATTTGTCAAAAGAAGTCAGCTTGAGTGAATATGATTTGTTATATCTAGTTCTATGCTTGGATGATCTATACTCTTTAAGTTTTTACTTTGATCTATTTGTGATGATTGGACTTGTATAGTGGTTATTTTTCAGATTATTAGCAATGGCAAGAGGAAAGAGGATGAGTAAGAAAAATTTAAAGATCAAGGATGAGAGCCACAGTGTTGAAGTATCAGAAGGAGCTGCATCTTAGTAATTTTCCTCTTAACTCTCGATCTCCTCATGTTAATGTGCATGTTCACAACTATAGTAATGATCGTAATTTTAAAATTGAACCTGATCATGAGCTTAAAGATGCTAATATTAGAATTTTTTGAATTATTTGAGTGACACATTAGAAAATATTAAGAAAGAACATGCTAGAATGAATGGTATGATTGAAAATTTGCACACTAACATTTGTGTTGTGAAAAGTACTATTTTTTGATGCATGATATAAAGGATTGGCCTGTTGGACCCTATGGTAAAATTATAAGAGTAATTTTCCAGTATCATGACAAGAAAGTGCACATTCAAACTCTTTTTACCCCCTAGAATAGAAAATATAATAATTTTTATTCATTGTCTTCCTGGGCTTATTTTATTTTTCACATTGAGGACAATGCTTGTTTTAGGTTAGGAGAGTGGTTAGCTATTTAGGAGTCTTTTATTTTCAATTGTTTGTTTTTATGTTTTTCATTTTTTTGAGTCTTAGTTTAGTTTAGTTTTAGTCTAGTTGCTGTTATTTTGAGTCGTTTATTTTTAATTTTAGAGTCAAAGCTCAAAAAATCCGAAAAAATTCAGTTTATTTTAATTTATTTATTAGTTAGAAGTTAAAAATCGTATAATTTTTGAAAAGAAAAAAATGTGTTTTCAAGTTTTCAAAAATTAGCTTTGAGCGTATGTAAGATGACGAGAATGATGTTATGAAACTTGTTTATGATCACCGTGATTGACTGTGCAGTGTGACGTGTATGCTTTAGTGTGTATCTTCTTAGGGAAAGCTCTCAGTCTAAGCTAACGTCATTATATATGTTATGTTGTTGCAAGTAATTTTGTTCCTAAAAGAATAGTTAGACAATGATATTTCGCAAATGTATTTTAAATGTTTTAAAGCATCGGATTTCTATGATGAACCTTATCTATTTTTTGTTACTAGAGAACGACTAGATCTATTTGGAAAAAAAAAAATGTGAAATAAAGTTGCAAAGTTTCTAAAAGCAAGAAAATTCCAATATGCGAATCAAAATAAGCAAAAGCTTGAATAAAAGAGAAAAAAAAAAGAAGAAAAAGAAAAAAGACAGATGAAATAGGAAATTTAGGCCTCTATTGAGACCTTGGTATGCTTTTGAGACGACCCACGCTAGTCGTATTACTGGTTATAAAGAGTAGTGGAAGAAATTCATCTTTCTCTTTATGAAAATAGTTTTGATATTTTTTAAGGACCTGAAGAGTGAGTGATGGTATCGCTTATGTGGTGTGAATAAAGGTGAAAGGGTGACCTTGGGATGATGCATTCTAATGATTTTAGTTCCTCTACATATGTTTCGTGTGGGAGATCCTTGGTGTGCTCTGATTACATATAGTATGCTAAATGCTTTGATTTTTCTATATGTTTTTCGATGTTATGTTTTTCTTTGTCATTAATTATTCTATGTTTTTTAGGTCCTTCTTTTTAAGAGTCCTAGTTGACTCTTTACTTAGGGGTAAGCAAAAGTCTAGCTTGGGGAAATATGATGAGTAGATAACGATTTGTTTAGTTATTTATCCTTAGTTTTAGCTTGTTTATGTTTTGTTTTCCTTAGTTTTGAGTATATTTTATACACAATGTTAGTACTTTCGAGTTTTTTGTGTTTATGTGTAGATTTATGTGTCTTAAACAATGGTTTGAAGAGAATGTGTGAAGATGTGGTGGTATGGAAACGTTTGGAGCAAAGAAAATTAACTGATGAAAGCCTATTTACAAGCTCTTCACACCCGTTATAACTTTACAACTCCCGTGATGAAGGAATACGAAAACCAGGAGTTTCAATTACTCATTACGGCCATGATACATTACTTGTCATGCCCGTAAAGGCCAAATTTCCAAAAACATTAATTTTTTTGTCCGAAGCAGTTTATACCCATTATCTGAAGTTCATATCCGCTATTTATTTTCATAATTTTGAGATCTAGATCTTCCATAGCCAACCAAACCCTAGTTCCCTCATTTTTCTATAAATAACCTCCTTAGTTTTGGTGAATAATAAGCAGTGTTAGGTTAGTGAACACCTTAATTTAGCTCTGATTCCATTCGTTTTCATTTTACAGATTAGGGTTATCAATTTCATTCCAATTTGATATTTGTCTTGGATTAAAGATTGTCATTTGTAATCAGATTCCAAGTTTATTTCACTTCAATTCACATTGTTTATTCATCTTATCTCGATCATCAAAGTAAAGTATTCTTAGTCTTTTTTTTTTTTTTTATCATCTTTATGGATTCAATTGCTTCGATCATAATTGGATTTGTGATGGTTGATATGATGGAATCTAGAGATTAACACGGATAATGAGATTAATTTAGTTATTTATCAACGGTTATGAATTATGATATTCATGCAAGCCCTATTGGAAGTCCGAGGAATGGTCCTTCATCAAAAGTCACCCTCAATCTCAACCCCATTTTTAATCGAAAGCTTAACATCGTATAATTTCTAAACCCATAATATTTAATTGACTTGATTTTATTTCAATTTATTTAATGGTTTGGTTTGATGATTTGATTGGTTGATCAATTTGAGTTGATTTAGGTTGATTTGGTTCACTTGGTTGGTTACGAACATGATTTTTGGAGTGGTTTGGATGATGGTTTTGATGATGGTTTCAGGATGGTTTGGGTGATGGTTTCAGGATGGTTTTGGTGATGGTTTGATGATGGTTCGGATGAATTTCCAACATGTTATATTATTATTTGATTTAATTATAAAATGTTAAAATTGATAATATTTGTTGTTTGAGGTGGATAACCTCAATTATTGCATAAAACCTAAAATTATTAAGTAGTGAAACTTGTTTAGGTAGTGAAAGTGTATTTTTTTAATTGAATAAAAAGTTAATACGATAGGTTGGATTTAACATAGTTAATCCGTGGTTTATGTACTGGAATGTTTTTTTTTTACTTAATTAAAAATAGTAATACTTCTTTGATTTTGTTGATAGTGATGGATTCAGATTTGTCATGGATGAAAGATAGATCGTAGATGTATGAACTAGTAGTTGATGGATTTCTCAGTAAGAAATATGCTCGGAATGTCGACAAATTTATGAACTTTGCACTTTAAAATAAACCGTTCAACTATGCAGGATATTTGAAGTGTCCAATTATGGAGTGTAGGAATAAGGACTATCAGTTGATAAATATTGTGAAGGTGCATTTGTACTGGTCCGATTTTAAGTTAAAATATTGGATCTGAAATTTTCATGGTGAGGTTGAGCAGGGTGAGTCTTCGAGAATGATGGAGGTGAATCCATATGCGAACATGGTTGTAGATAGTTTTGTGGCTGCTAACTTTGAGAGTATGGTGGGGAATACGAATGACTTTAACGATAATCTGCCGCCTACTTCTAGAGACTTCTTTGATTTGTTGACTACAACACGGGAGTCGTTGTATCCCGATGGTAAACTCTCTCAGTTGGAAACCACATCTAGGTAGTTGAACATCAAATATAGGTACGACATACCTCACAGATCGATGGATGCTATTGTACCTCTGTTCGAAGATATTTGTCCCGAAGATAAGATGATGACGAACATATTGTACTCGACTAAAAGGTTGATGAGGGACATTCGACTTCCCATTCAAAAGATAGATGTTTGTCCTAATAGCTGCATGTTGTTTAGGAAAGTGGATGCTAGCTTGGAGCCATGTTCCGTTCATGGTGCATCTAGATACAAGGGAAACCTACGCGGCAAGATGCTTGTTGCTTATAAAGTATTGAGACATTTCTCAATTAGTCCAAGGCATCAATGTCTGTATGCAACCAAGAACTCTATTGAGACGATGTCTTGGCACTCCAATAAGTACAGCGTTGAAGATCTAATGTCGCATCCATTAAATAGTGAAGCTTGGAAGCATTTGGATAGAGAGTTCTCTTGGTTCTCTACAGAACCCAGAAATCTTTGCTTGGGTTTATGCACTTGTTGATTTTCTCCTTTCGATAAATCTGGATCTGAGTACTCATGTTGACGTGTGATATTGACTCCATACAATCTTTCTCCGAGGATATGCTTGAAGACTGTGTATATGATGTTGTCCATGTTCATTCCTAAGCCTAAAAGTCTAAAAGGAAATCTAGATGTGTATTTGCATCCTTTGATTGATGAGTTGACACTTCTGTAGGATTTTGGTGAGCCAATATATGACGTTCATGTGAGACAGACCTTTTAGATGAGGGCAACATTATTGTGGACCGTAAGTGATTTTTGATGCGAAGTCAACCAAGGGTGTAATTATGACGACTTACGTGTTCGTCGTAAAACGTGCCAATTTATTTTTATCCCGCTATAAATATTAATATAGATATGGAAGCAGGGGACGATCCCACAGGAAACAGAGAGTGTCGACCTAAACTCAACTTGGAGTAATTTCTATCCTAAGTTAAGGGTAAGAATAAAGATAGAATTTTGGATGGTGTTTCAACTGTTTAAATGGATAACTTAAAAGTAAACAAACTAGATCGAACAGAAGCTAAGAAAGAGCTGAGATATAAACGAGTTTCCTTAAGTTAGGAGAAATGTAGGGATGATGGTTGAATTGCTTTTGAGTCACCTAGATCAATCACGGGTGTTTTTGGATTTTAGATATAATGATTAACATGGAATGGCTTTAATGAGTTTTGGCTTAACTCACTATGTTCCTTAGCTTCTAACTTCCAATTACCTCGGATAGTCAAACTAACTCGATAAATTAAAACTATCTCAATTAGCTCAAACATGGTTTCACCAAAAGAGTTGATTCAAAAATGAAAAAACTATTCATAACACCAATAGCAATTAGCTTAAACTAATCATGTTACATGCATATAAAACCATTGATTATATATGAAAATTAGCTTGAATCATATTATATCAATTCGTTACAGAATAAATCACTTAGCGCGATTTATAGCTCTAACCTACGTATATCAGGTGATCAATCTAATAACATATGTGATGCAATAGTTCTACCCGGTTTCATGTAATACATCATCAACAACATCTCTGGTTTCAGTCAAATACGCATCATCTCATGATCTAAGGCCGTCAAAGTTCATCAACACATCCCTACTAATTATCTACTCACGTATATCAATCAAACTAAACCATTGTTGTTTAAGGGTTTGAAGAATTTCAGTTACCCCCTCCTCGTTTTGATGAACTTCAAGTTCATATTCGATCTCACTAGGATTTTCTTCATTTGCTTTCAGCTCTTTCCCGCTTCTCAGCAGCACAGCATTCATC
This sequence comes from Drosera spatulata, assembly GCA_035668315.1. NCBI lineage: Eukaryota > Viridiplantae > Streptophyta > Magnoliopsida > Caryophyllales > Droseraceae > Drosera > Drosera spatulata. The sequence continues at coordinate 5,625 of JAOVYX010020553.1, read as the reverse complement.
GATTCTCTCGGGTTTATAGGCTGAGAAGGTCACTTGTTGTTCATCCGAGCCTTCAACTGGCTCATATCAGAAGCTAAATGGCTCATTTGACTTTGGATGCTTTGAATGTCTGTCTTTGTCTCCTTAGTATCCTTTTGCATTTGCATTTGTGTTGTAGCCATTTGCTTAACGATCTCTTCTAGTGACATTCCACTTGAAGACCCTTGACTGTTGTTGTTTGCGTTGAAGTGTTATTGTTGTTGCTAACAAAAACCTGGAGGGTACTTTTGTTGTTGGGGAACATTTTGTCCTCCCCATCTAAAGTTTGGATGGTTCCTCCAAGGTAGGTCAGGCGTATTGTTCCACGGTGCTGTCCTTTGTCCTTTAAAATTGACAGCGTTTACGTCTTCTTGTAAGGAAGGACAAGCATCCGTTTTATGTGTTATATATTGAGTAGTGTTTGTTACTAGTTTAGCAACCAAATCAGTAAGCGCAACAATTTTTTTATCTATTGTCGAGTTTCCAACTACCTCTCTATCGGCATCGGCCCTTGGGTTGAAGTCTTGAGAACTTTGTGCAGAAATTTCTATTAGTCTCCTTACTTCAGCAGGAGTTTTGTTCATTAAGGCGCCACCACTTGAAGTGTTTACTCGGTGGCATTCTTCGGGTAGCAATCCTTCATAGAAATACAGAATTAGGAGGTTTTCTACTATTGAATGGTGCGGATAACTTGCACATAAGCGTTTGAAACGCTCCCATTATTCGTGAAGGTTTTTCACCAACTTTTGTCCAATCCCGGAAATTTCTTTCCGGAGATTCATTGTTCGGCTTGAGGGGAAATATTTATCGAGAAAAGCACTATGCATTTCTACTCAAGTATTGATCGATAATGATGACTGTTTATACAACTAGTCTTTTGCATAACCTTATAATGTGAAAGGAAATGCAAACAGTTTCATTACGTTGATCATTATACCTTCAGGTTTGGTCGACTTGTAAATTACGTGCAACTCCTTCAAGTGTCTATGCGGGTCTTCACCAGTTAGACCATTAAATACAGGGAGTTTGTTTAGAAAGTCCGAATTTCATTTGATTGGAACGTTCAGATTTGTCAAATTTATGGAGAGAGGCTCTTCCTCTATTGTGAGAGAGAGTTCAATTTAAATTTTGCGCAGCATTATTTGATTATTTTGATTGTTTTCTATCATTTCAAGATTTTCAAAAATTATAGGAGTGAAACTCCTATCTGTATGAACGTGTGGAAAAGAAGTTAAAGGTGTAAAACCTGAAAAAGGAGTAGAGCTTCTTATATGAGGAGATTCGAAATTAGAAACTAATTTCCTAACTTCAAATCCAATTACCCTACCAATTTTTAAGTTCATAAAAATTCATGTAATTAATTTCAGAATTTTTTTGTTGTTTATTTTAAAAACAATTATGTCCTTAAAATAATTTTTTCTGAAAAATAAAAATTAAATTAAAACCAAGAATAGAAAAATATCAAGTTAAATTTTGTTGCACTGACACTGGTTACCGTTCCCCGACAACGGTGCCAAAAATTGATGCGAAGTCAACCAAGGGTGTAATTATGGTGATTTTCACGTTCGTCGTAAAATGTGCCAATTTGGTTTTACCCCGCTGTAAATACTAATGTAAATATAGAAGCAGGGGTCGATCCCACAAGGAACGGAGAGTGTTGACCTAAACTCAACTTGGAGTATTTTCTATCCTAAGGGAGGGATAAGGATAAAGATAGAATTTTGGGGGGTGTTTCAACTGTTTAAAAGGATAACTTAAAAGTAAACAAACTAGATCGACAGAAGTTAAGAAAGAGCTGAGATATAAACGAGTTTCCTTAAGTTGAAAGAAATGTAGGGATGATGGTTGAATTCCTTTTGAGTCAACTAGATTAATCATGGATGTTTCTGGATTTTAGATGTAATGATTAATATGGAATTGCTGTAATGAGTTTTGACTTAACTTACTACGTTCCTTAGCTTCTAACTTTCAATTAGCTCGGATAGTCAAACTAACTCAATAAATTAAAACAATGTCAATTAACTTAAACATGATTTCATCAGAAGAGTTGATTCAAAACATGGGAAAACCATTCATAACACGAATAGCAAGTAGCTTAATCTAATCATGTCACATGCATATAAAACCATTGATTATATATGACAATTATGTTGAATCATATTATATCAATTCGCTATTAAATAAATCACTTAGCGCGATTTATAGCTCTAACCTGCGTATATTAGGTGATCAATCTAATAAAACAATGTCAATTAGCTTAAACATGGCTTCATCAAAAGAGTTGATTCAAAACATGGGAAAACCATTCATAACACGAATAACAATTAGCTTAATCTAATCATGTCACATGCATATAAAACCATTGATTATATGACAATTAGCTTGAATCATATTATATCAATTCGCTATTGAATAAATCACTTAGCGCGATTTATAGCTCTAACCTGTGTATATTAGGCGATCAATCTAATAAACATATGTTATGCAATAGTTCTAGCAGGTTTCATGCAACATATTCATCATTAACATCTTTGGTTTCAATCAAATACGCATCACCTCATGATCTAAGGTCATCAAAGTTCATCATCATATCCCTAATAATGATCTACTCATGCATATCAATCAAACTAAGCATTGAATGAATCATATATTGGAAAATAGACATTCTACAGAAAGTAAACATCTGAGGACAAAGGTTTTACAGCACACGATGTGTTCCAAACAATTGTCCAGTGCTATTCAATGAATTGCGGATCTATTGTCCTCTAAAGCTTGATCAAAACCTTTGTCGGTTTTTCCTCTTCGCGTCTCCACCTCCTCTAATCATCTCTGCCATCACTGGTGTTCTCTGTTTTTTAGAAGAACCCTAGAACATGTATTTATAGAGTTAGGTCGAAGGCAAAACAATCCGACAGCTGAAAATTAATGTTCTGCATCTGGGAGACAGTCGCTGCCGCGACCCATTTAGTGTCACGCCCGTGACATATTAAAAATCTTGAATTTTGTTGAAAATGACCGTCACGCCCACCACCATGGAGGCATCGCCCCCTCGATAGACACCTTGCCCGCGACATCATGCTGTAGTGGCCGCGACAGGTGTGTAGATCACCTAAAGCTATTACAAAAAATACTAAACGAAGTCCAAAAATTCATAAACTTATACAAACACACCAATACTCACTAATCTGGCATGTCAACGTGAAACTCTGCCGCATTAGCTCCCGAAACACATGAAACGACGATAAACTTGTGAATTTCAGCCTGTGTGCTCATGACTTGTCATTCTTCTTCATCTTTCTTCATTTTCTTCCAAATTTCGCACCTATCTGTCAAAAATATAAAAACGCAGCGGTACCAACATTCCAAGACAAAAAAAACGCTAAAAACATTTAGAGTAAAAAAAATGATGTGTGTTTTCATATACACCAATTTTCTTACTTATGGAATGTTATCAGCATGGACCACAGATAGAAGATTAGCATGTCCTTATTGTATGGAACATAACAAGTCGTTCATTTTGAATAATGGTCAAAAACAGACATTGTTCAGTTGTTATCGTAGGTATTTTACCTTACGATCATCTTTCCGGAAAACAAAAGTGGGTTTCTCAAGAATAGTAGCGGTTACGATGATCCGATCCTTGTTTTATGGGGATGAGAAATGTGATCTTGTCTTTTTGGAAGAGGTTGATGAATTCCATGCTTCTCACAATTGGAACAAGAAGAGCATTTTTTGGAACCTTTCTTATTGGAACAAATTGTTAATCAGGCATAATTTTGATGTCATGCACGTTGGGAAAAATATGATTGATATTTTGTTCGACACTGTCCTGACTGTGAAGGGAAAAACAAAAGACATAATTACAGCAAGAAAAGACATCAAGTTGTATTGCAAGCGTCTGTAGTTGCATTTGAAGAGATTGAGAAAGGAGGCGTAAGTCTCAGAGTTTGCAATAAATGGCCTAGAGGGGAGGGGGTAAATAGGCTATTTAAAAATTTCTTGGCAGTTTATTGCAGTCTCGTCTTGACTAATATGTACTTTTTCTTCTGTAGACTGACGGAAATAGTTTGCAGTCAAGACTTAAGTTTTTCGAAATTGTCTCTTTTGTGTCCAAGGTGAATTCTTGCAATTCTAAGATATAAAATGATGTGAAATAAAGGACTCAACGATTTATATTGGTTCAGACAATTGTTGTTAAATGACAAACGAAGCCTTTGTCCAATCTTTCCTTGGTGAACAGTGTAGCGAAGCCAAGAGGGAGTTCACTATCTCTTTGTTTGTGGCTTACAAAGAAACCCTTACACATAGACTACTTGCTAAGCAAAGAACCCAAATCATCGCACTGATCCTCTTCAAAAGACTGTGGTGTAGATGTAGCTTCAGAGTTATGTAAGACTGATGTTTTTTTTTTTTTTTTGTCCAATAAAGAATTTTTCATGCAAAATTCAAGATTTGTAGATCACCCTATGTTGAGTGCAGGTTTTATCACATGATGTTTCGTATGAGATGATCCGTACGATTGGAACACGACTGTCAACACAAGTGTATAATTATCCTCAATATTACATCAATGGGTATCAATTTTGACACTTATGAACATGGCTCCACAAAAGCCACTCAGAATTATGGCTTATGTGTTAAACGCGATGGTGGAAGGATTACTATAGAATCCTTCAGGAGATAGTGGAGTTGCAATACTCTAGTGATGAAATATCATATAGAATAATTCTCTTCAAATGTGATTGATTTGACTCAGATAGCATTATGAATGTGCATAAGAGATATAAATTGATAGAGATTGATAAAACAAAGAGATATCGAAGGGGATATGATCTATTAATCTTAAGAAATCAAGCTTTACAAGTGTGTTATGCTCCATACCCAAGTCTCACTCAGTCCAGAGTTCAATGTTAGGATGTGCTCAAAATGGTGATCAGGGATGATTGATTATCAACATGAAGAGGTGCCTTTTCAAGAAGATGTGTGTTATACACTGGTCTCGCTTATGCACTCTGAGTTTGATCATGATGATGGAGATGCGATGGAAGAAGAATAGGATAGGGATGTGATCTGCATGAAAACACACATCATTTCTTTATTCTAAATGTTTGTTTTATTCCTCTTGTATTATCTATTATATGTTTTTAGTGTCTTTTTGTCTTGAAATATTGGTACTACTGTATTTTTATGTTTTTGACAGATTGGCGCGAAGTCAGGAGCAAAAATGAATAAGGATGAAGAAAATGGCAAGTCATGAGCTCAAAAAATTGGATTTAACGATTCATCGTCGTTTCACGTGCTTCGAGAGTTTATACGGAAAAGTATCAAAAGGTTCGCTAGATTAGCATGTTTATATGTCTTGTTTAAGTTTCTAGAAATTTTGAAATTCCAGGATCGTATGAATGTGATTGACTTCACCCGCTATGAACTCCTGTGCAAGTTTCATCTCTTGGAGCATCTCATTGGATTGTTGGAATCAACAATTGGCTCATCAATATCCTTGATCCATCTGTCAATACTCACTACGTGTATATCTCTTTCATTGGGCAAGTTAGTGTTCGACATCTGACAAAACACTACTCGATCGTAAAAATTAGTCCTCTCCTC
>JAOVYX010020552.1:0-45989 GCA_035668315.1 Drosera spatulata | reverse complement strand
GACAACCCCCCCCCCCCCCCCCCCCCTATGTTCCTAAAATCCCTTATCCTCAATGCTTTCTCAATCCTAAGTTGGATAAGCAATTTGAGAAGTTCTTGGACGTATTTCGGAAATTGCACATAAACATTCCCTTTGCGGACGCCATGGCTCAAATGCCTTCTTATGCCAAGTTTATGAAAGAAATTTTTGCAAAGAAGAGGAAGCTCGATGAATTTGAAAGGGTCAAGCTCAATGAGGAATGTAGCGCCATAATTCAAATGAAGTTGTCACAAAAGCTAAAGGACCCGGGGAGTTTTACTATTCCTTGTGTTATTGAAAATCATACTTTTAATCGTGCTCTTTGTGATCTTGGTGCGTCTATTAACTTGATGCCGGTGTCAATTTGTAGGAAATCGGGCTTAGGTGAAGCTCGACCAACCACTATTTCATTGTAACTTATGGATCGTTCTATAAAGTATCCTAGAGGGATCGTGGAAGATGTCTTACTGAAGGTCAGGACTCTAATCTTTCCAGCAGACTTTATTATTCTTGATATGGAAGAGGGCGATGAAGTTCCTATTATTCTTGGCTGTCCATTCTTAGCCACCGGGAATACTCTTATTGATGTCAAGAACGGGAAGATGACGGTGAGTATCCAAGACGAGAAGGTCACTTTTGATGTGTTCAAAGCTATGAAGTGCCCCGACGAATCTAATTCTTATATGAGGATTGATATTCTTGATGGATGTATTCAAGAGGCTTTTGATAACTCTTTTGATGTCCTCTTGAAGCTTGTCTTATGGGTAAAGGTGATGATGATGATTCCTTGGTGGATATCTTGGCTAGACTTCATACGACGCCTCTTATGTATGCGAAGACTTGTGTGGAACCTTTGACTCATGTTTCCCCGAAAGAAGACAGGGAGTCAAAGCCTATTCTTGAATTGAAGGAACTCCCCTCACACCTCAAGTATGCATTTCTAGGACTAAGCTCTACTCTTCCGATCATTATTTCTACAAGCTTGGATGATGAGCAAGAGGAAAAGATCCTTCGTATTCTCCATGAGCATAAGACCGTCATTGGATGGTCTATTGATGATATCAAAGGCATTTCCCCATCTTATTGCATGCATAAGATACTTATAGAGGATGCCTATGAACCCACCATTGAGCATCAACGAAGGCTTAGCCCGAACATGAAGGAGGTCGTGTGAAAGGAGGTCTCGAAACTACTTGATACGGGTATCATATACCCTATCTCTGAAAGTAGTTGGGTAAGTCCCATGCAAGTTGTGCCGAAGAAATATGGGATGATGGTGATAAAGAATGATAACAACGAGTTGATTCCAACGTTAACCGTTATGGGTTGCGTAAGGATCACTTTCCTTTGTCTTTCATTGATCAAATGTTGGACCGGCTAGCGGGACATGCATTCCATTGCTTCCTAGATGGCTACTCCGATTACAACCAAATCGCTATAGCACCGGGGGATCAAGACAAGACCACCTTTACTTGTCCCTATGGCATGTTTGCTTACCGGAGGATGCCATTCGGCCTATGCAATGCTCCGGCCACCTTCCAAAGGTGTATGATGGCCATCATTTCCGAAATGGCCGGTGGAGCACGTTATTGAGATATTCATAGATGACTTCTCGGTATTTGGTGATTCTTACGACTCTTGCCTCACAAATCTTTCCCTTGTGTTACAAAGATGTGTTAAGACTAATCTTGTGTTGAATTGGGAAAAGTGTCATTTCATGGTCCGTGAAGGCATTATATTGGGTCACAAGATCTCGTCAAAAGGGATTGAGGTCGATAAAGCAAAAATCAATGTAATTGACAAGCTTCCTCCACCGTCTAATGTTAAAGGGGTTCAAAACTTTCTTGGCCATAAGCGATTCTGTAGGAGGTTCATCAAGGACTTCTCTAAGATCACCAAACCCCTTTGCAATCTTCTTGAAAAAGACGTACCGTTTCTCTTTGATGAAGAATGCGTGAACGCATTTGATATCTTAAAGCATGCTAAGCCTCGTCTTACTACTACGCTACAACCAAGAAGGAGTTTCTTGCCTTGGTATTTGCTTTTGACAGGTTTCGGTCTTATTGATTGGCACTAAGGTGGTTGTATGGATGAATCATTTGGCCATTAAGTACCTTATTGAGAAGAAGGATGCTAAATCCGATGGGTCTTGCTTCTTCAATAGTTCAATTTGGAGATGAAGGACAAGAAGGGCACGGAGAATCTAGTGGCGGATCATCTCTCACGCCTCGAGGAACATGAGGGCCTTGATGACCAAAAGGTACCGATCAATGAAACTTTTCCCGATGAACATCTCTATTCTATTGATCTTGGACATGTGCCTTGGTTTGTCGACTTTGTCAACTAGTTGACAAGCGATATGCTTCCACCGGATCTCACTAGTCAACAAAGGAAGAAATTCTTGTCCGATGTGCGTCATTATTTGTGGGATGAGCGTTATCTCTTCAGATGTTGTGCTGACAAGATGATTCGAAGGTGTGTGCCCGAGGAAGAAATGGTGAGCATTCTCAATCATTTCCATTCTTCCGAGTATGGGGGCATTTTGGAGGCCAAAAGACCGCGGCTAAGGAACTCTCTTCAGGTTTTTATTTGCCTCTATTGTTCAAAGACGCTTTCACCTATGCTTCTCATTGTGATCGGTGTCAAAGAACTGGTAATATCTCTTCTCGGAATGAAATGCCATTGAATATGATGTTATAAGTGGAATTATTTGACGTTTGGGGAATCGATTTCATGGGGTCGTTTTCATCCTCTTTTAAGAGCCAATACATTCTTATAGTGGTTGATTATATATCGAAGTGGGTTGAGGTCATTACAACCCCAACTAACGATGCTAGGTTTGGGACTTCGAGAGCTATAATTAGTTATGGTGGAAAGCATTTTTGTAACCGGAAATTTGAGGCTTTGCTCGCTAGGTATGGGCATCGCCTTACCATCCTCAAAGAAGCGGCCAAGTGGAGATTTCTAATCGTCAATTGAAGCGAAACTTGGAGAAAACGGTGAATGCTTCGAGAAAAGATTGGTCAAGGAAGCTTGATGATGCATTATGGGCATACCAGACCGCTTTTAAAAAGCCTATTGGATCGTCTTCGTATCGTTTGGTGTTCGGGAAGGCTTGTCACCTTCCGATGGAACTTAAACATCGAGCATATTGGGCAACGAGATTCTTTAACTTTGATTTGAAGGGGGCGGGTGAGAAACATCTTCTTGAGCTCAATGAATTGGATGAATTCCGTGATGAGGTGTATGAGAATGCTAAGCTTTACAAGGAGTGTGTCAAGTCGTGGCATGATAGGCGAATCCTTCCTCGGGAGTTCTATCCGGGGCAAAAGGTGTTGCTATACAATTCTCGTCTTCGACTCTTTCTGAGTAAACTCAAATCTTGGTGGTTGGGACCGTTCACTATTTCTAAAGTCTTTCTTTATGGGGCGGTTGAGTTTGAAAGCATGGATTCTCGATTTACGGTGAACAGTCAACTGCTTAAACCGTATTTAGATGGCAAAGATATCGGCTCGAGGTCGATCGTTGCATTAACGGAGCCGTGATGAGGGTGATTTTGTCGGCTCGAGGACGTTAATCCAAGCGGTACTTGGGAGGCAACCCAAACGGAGTTTTCGTGCGTTTTTAATAAGTTGTTTGATATCATTTCTTAGTTTTCCTCGATCTAATGTGGTGCATTTTAATATTTTGTAGGTTTACACAGATAACATAAAAACACAAGAATCAACGAACTGAGTTTAAAACACTCAAAAATACTTGAAAAATACTAAAAACAAGATAAAAACAACTAATCTATTCAAAACATACAAAAACGAATGAAAAGATATAAAAACACCATAAAACTGCCTCTAATAACTTGAAAATGCAGGAATCTATCAAGTAAATCTTGAAATGATCTTAAAACACTCAAACACTTGAAACAACTAAAAACATGATAAAAACAAGTCAAATCTCTTCAAAAAAACACAAAAACGAATGAAAAGTGATAAAAACACCATAAAACAACCTCAAATAACTTGAAAACGCAAGAAACTATGAAAAGAGCCTTGAAATGACTTGAAAACACTCAAAAACACGTGTAAAGGTTAAACACACCATAAAAACAACTCAAATCTTTTCAAAACATACAAAAACAAATGAAAAGTGGCAAAAACACCATAAAACAGCCTGAAATAACTTGAAAACGTAAGAATCTAACAAAAGAGCCTGAAATTGACCTTAAAACACTACTAACCATATGAAAAGGATAAGAACACCATAAAAATAACTCATATCTCTTGAAAACACACAAAAACGATAGAAAAGTGGCTAAAACACCATAAAATTGCCTCAAAAAACTTGAAAATGAAAGTTTTTGAGTGTTTTAATAGCCGTTTCTAGGCTTTTTCGGTAAATTTTTGCATTTTCAAGTTATTTGAGGTTTTTTTACGGTGTTTTTATCTTGAAATGAGCTTAAAACAATCAAAAACACCATTAAAAAAATCAAATCACTTTAAAACAATAAAAAAAACACATGTAGAAGGCTAAAAACACCATATAACAACCTTAAATAACTTGAAAACGCAAGAAACTATGAAAAGAGCCTTGAAATGAGCTTAAAACACTCTAAAACACTTGAAATGGTTAAAAACGTGATAAAGCCAGCTCAAACCTCTTGAAAACACAGAAAAATGAATGAAAGTTGGTAAAATAATCATAAAACAGCCTCAAATAACTTGAAAACGCAAGAAACTATGAAAACAGCCTTGAAATGATCAGAAAAGACTCAAAACCACATGTAAAGGCTAAAAACACCATAAAAACAACTCAAATCTCTTCAAAACACACAAAAACGAATGAAAAGTAGCAAAAACACCATAAAACAGCCTCAAATAACTTGAAAATGGAAGAATCTCTCAAAAAGAGCCTTAAAATGACCTTAAAACACTGAAAACCACATGAAAAGGCTAAAAAACACCATAAAAATAACTCAAATCTCTTCAAAACACACAAAAACAATAGATAAATGATGAAAACACCGTAAAAAAGCCTGAAATAACTTGAAAACGCAAGAAACTATGAAAAGGGCCTTAAAATGTGCTTAAAACATCGGAAAACACTTGAAAAGATTAAAAACACCACAAAAATAACTCAAATCTCTTCAAAACAGACAAAAACGAATGAAAAGTGGTAAAAACACCATAAAACAACCTCAAATAACAAGAAAATACAAGAAACAACGAAAACAGCCTTGAAATGACCATAAAACACTCACAAACACATGAGAAGGCTAAAAACACCATAAAAAAACTCAAATCTCTTCAAAACACACAAAACGAAAGAAAAGTGGTACCAACACCGTAAAACAGCCTCAACAAACTTGAAAACACAAGAATCTATCGAAAGGGCCTTGAAATGACCATAAAACACTCAAAAACACATGAAAAGGACAAAAACACCACAAAATAACCTCAAATAACTTGAAAACGCAAGAAACTATGAAAAGAACCTTGAAATGAGCTTAAAACACTCAAAAACACTTGAAAGGGCTAAAAACACCACAAAACAACCTCAAATAACATAAAAACACAACAAAGTACGAAAAGAGCCCTGAAATGACTTTAAAACACTCAAAAACTTATGAAAAGACTAAAAACACCATAAAAATAACTCGGATCTCTTCCAAACACTCAAAAATGAATGAAAAGTGGTGAAAACGTAAGAATCTATCAAAAGAGCCTTGAAATGACCTTAAAACACACAAAAATTAATAAAAAGGCTAAAACACCGTAAAAACAACCACAAATAACTTGAAAACATAAGAAACTATGAAAAGAGCCTTGAAATGAGCTTAAAAACTCTAAAAACATTGGAAAAGGCTAAAAACATGATAAAAACAACTCAAATCTCATCAAAACACAGAAAAACGAATGAAAAAGGCTTATGAACATCCTAAAACGACCTAAAATCTCTTCAAAACGCAAGTAACTATCGAAAGAGCTTAAAATGTCCTTAAAACACATAAAAATGGTAAATAAACATCGTAAACCAATCTCAAATCTCTTTAAAACACAAGAAACTATCAAAAGAGGCATGAAATGACCATAAATCACTCAAACACTCATGAAAAGGCTTAAAACACCATAAAGAACCTCAAATAACTTGAAAACGCAAGAAACTTTGAAAAGGGCCTTGAAAAGAGCTTTAAACACTGAAGTACAGTTGAAAAAGCTAAAAACACCATAAAAACAACTCAAATCTCTTAAAAACACACAAAAACGAATGAAAAGTGGTTAAAAACACTATAAAACAGCCTCAAATAACTTGAGAACGTAGGAATCTATCAAAAGAGCCTTGAAATGACCATAAAACACAAAAAAATGAATGAAAAGGCTAAAGCACCATAAAAACAACCTCAAATAACTTGAAAACACAAGAAACTATAAAAAGAGCCCTGAAAACGCAAGAAACATTCAAAAACGAATGAAAAGTGGTAAAAACACCATAAAACATCCTGAAATAAATTGAAAATGAAAAAATCTATAAAAAGAGCCTTGAAATGACCATAAAACATTCTAAAACATATGAAAAGGATAAAAACATCATAAAACTACCTCAAATAAGTTGAAAACACAAGAAACTACAAAAAGAGCCCTGAAATGACTTTGAAACACTAAAACACGCATGAAAATGTTAAAAACACCATATAACAACCTCAAATTGCTTGAAAACGCAAGAAACTATGAAAGTAGCCTTGAAATTAGTTTAAAACACTCCAAAACAATTGAAAAGGCTAAAAACATGATAAAAAAAATCATATCTCTTCAAAACTCACAAAAACGAATTAAAAGTGGTAAAAACACATGAGAATGCTTTAAACACCATAAAAACAACTCAAATCACTTAAAAACTTGAAAAATAGTTTAAAAAGGCTTATGAACGTCATAAAACAATCGCAAGTCTCTTCAAAACGTAAGTAACAATCAAAAGAGCCTTAAAATGACCTTACACTATAAAAAAACCATTCTCCAATTTCTTGCACATTTTTTTCCCAAAGTAAAACCAACGAACCACCAATGCCGACCACCACACCTCTGACCCAACAGCCCAACCACCACCTGCGGCCACCATCCTCCGTCCACCACCTCTGACCCCGTTTGCCTCCCCAGATCCACCCACCCCAGCTGCCTCCCCGCATCCCCACGATCCCAGTTGCCTCCACAACTGACGACCACCGCCAGCAAGCAACCGTTGCCGCCAGTCGCCACCGCCACCAAGCAACCGTCATCACCAGTCGCTGCCTCCGTCAAGGGAGCCGTCACCGCTTCAATCCGCCATCACTTCATCTTTAATTTACATTTTTACATAAAATCCCAAAGTGAATTTTTAAACCTTAACATCTCAAACTATTTTTCATTTAGTTAATGATGAATGTTTGGTGTTTGGGTGATGTATTGAGATTATTTGGATGATTGGGTTGTTTTGGATTAGGTCGTTTTGGATGCATTATTGAAGGTCGTTTGTATTTTTTTTATATTGGATTCTGAATATTGGTTGATTGGTGGAATCGAGAATTAATCTCGATTTCGAGATGTGATATGATGGTGGAATGAATTTATATCTCGATTCGAAAAATTGATCTAGGTTTGATTGACTGAGAGTGTGTATAGATTTTTATTTATGAATTATGTTTGCATATTTTTATTTTTATTATAGATATGTCTATATTTTTTTAGTGTGGTTTTTTTAGGGTTAAAGGTCAAATGAAATGAAATTAACTTTTAGATGATTTTTAGTGAATGATCTTTATAACATTCTACATGATTGTTAAAGGTCAAATAAAACCGATCATAAAATCATACTGAATGATTTTTAGTTAGTTAGGTAATCCTCATACAAGTGTTCTAGATGGAACTTGAGTTAAAATTAATTGATATAGCTAGTATTTTTAACCTTAGTGAAAGTGAAGATTGTTTAGTAAAATTTTGTAAATATCCTAAGTTATTGCAACACTTAAATCTTATAGAGCACGATTTATTATTAATCTACTTGACATGAATCGTGTTTTAATGAACAGGAAGATGGGATCTGATTTGTCATGGTTTTATGATAGAGCATGGATGTATGAACGGCTTGTCGATGGGTATTTGAACACTGTGTATGCCACAAATGTCAAAAAATTTGTGAACTTCGCCCTTGAGAACCAGATTTTCAATTATCCTGGACACTTGAGATGCCCTTGTTTCAAATGCCATAATAGGATATATCAAATGACGGATAACGCAATAGTGCACTTTTATGAGCGGGGGTTTGTATCCAAATACTGGATATGGATACAACAGGGTGATGCTGAGCAAGGGGAAGTCTCAATAACGATGCGCTCAAATCCGTATGAGGATATGGTTGTGGATGGGTTTGGGCCTGGTTTTTCCAGGGTTGTAGATCACGAGACGATGGAGGATTTTGATGACAGTCCGCTGTCTACTTCCAAGTCTTTCTTTGATATGTTGAGTGGTGCTAAGGAGCCCTTGTATCCTGGTTGCAGAGTGTCGCATTGGAGGCTACTTCTAAGTTATTGAACAACAAGTGTGAGTACAACATACCGTACAGTGCGACTGATGCCATTGCAGCGTTGTTGAAAGACATTTGTTTAGAAGACAATGTGATGACGGACACATTGCATTCCACTAACCGACTGATGAGAGGCATCCGTCTTCCTGTTAAGAAGATAGACGTATGCCCCAATGGTTGCATGCTATTCTTGAAGGATGCAGAGAACTTGGAGATGTGTTCCAACTGTGGGGCACGAAGGTACTAGGACAAAATTCGGGGTAAGAAGTGCGTTGCTCATAAGGTGCTATGTTACTTCCCCATCACCCCGAGGTTACAATGTTTGTATGCAACCAAGAGCACAGTCGAGGTGATGTCTTGGCATGCTAGTAACTGAAGCTTTAAGGATGCAATGTCACATCCCTCAGATAGTGAAGCATGGAAACATTTAGATAAGGAGTTTACTTGGTTCTCTGCTGAACCTCGTAACGTTCGTTTAGGGCTATGCACCAATGGGTTTGCTCCATTCGAAAAGTCTAGGTCTGAGTACTCATATTGGCCTGTGATGTTGACTCCGTATAATCTTCCACCGGGGCTATGCATGAAGACTCCATACATTATGCTTTCTATGATCATTCAAGGGCCAAAGAGTCCGAAGGAGAACCTGGATGTTTACTTGCAGCCTTTGATCGAAGAGCTGACTCATCTGTAGATGTTTGGTGAGGCCACTTATGATGTTTCTATGAGGCAGACCTTTCAAATGAGGACAGCGTTGTTATGGACAGTTAGTGATTTTTTGACTTATGCAATGCCTTTTGATTTGAGCACAGCTGGAAGATTGGCATGTCCTTATTGTATGGACGGTACCAAATCATTCACTTTGAAGAATGGTAGAAAGCATACATGGTTTGACTATCGTCGTCATTTTTTGCCTTATGAACATCCGTTTCGAGCCAATAGAAGCGGGTTCTCGAAGAATAAGGTTGATTATGATGACCCAATCCCGATCTATGACGGTGATGAGATGTGTGCTCGTGTGTTCTCTTCCAATCCCGATTACTTCCATGTCACTCACAATTGGAGCAAGAGGACCATTTTTTGGCAATTGTCATATTGGCGTAATTTGCTAATTAGGCATAATCTTGATGTTATACATGTTGAGAAGAATGTGTTTGACAATTTGTTTCATACCGTCATGGATGTAAAAGGAAAGACGAAAGGCATGGTGGCAGCTAGAAAAGATCTCAAACAATATTGTAAGCATCCGAAGTTGTGTTGAAAAGATTGAAAAATATACGAGGCATCGAGGAAACAGTTATGCCCGAGGCTTCTTATGTGTTGAAGAAGGAGGCGCGAAGGGTGTTGTGTGAATGGATCAGAATGCTGAAGTTTTCTGATGGATATGCATCCAATTTGAGACGTTGTGTTCGTTAGAAGGAATGGTGTTTGAAGGGTCTCAAAAGTCATGATTGTCATGTTTTCATGCAAAGGTTGCTTCCAGTAGCTTTCAAGGAATTATTGCAGCATCATGTTTTGTAATAGTATACGTCGTGCGGACACGGAGAGATTGAAGATGCAGATCCCAGAGATTCTATGCAAGTTGGAGAGGTTGTTTCGTCCACCTCTTTTCAATTCTATGGAGCAATTGCCTTTGCATCTTCCACATCAGGCAAAAATTGCTGGACTTGTGTATTATAGGTGGATGTATCCTTTCGAGAGGTATATCTAACTAAGTAGTATAAAGTAATTTTTCCTCTAGTAGAGGTTTTGTGAACTAATGGTCGTTTAATGGTTTCAAATTATATATGATATCTCTTTTCAGGTTTCCGTTTCACTTGAAAGGTAAAGTTGGTAACAAGGAACATGTCGAGGTCTCCATTTGTGAGACATATCTTATGGAGGAGCAGAGTGATTTTTGCCAACATTACTTTGGGAAAAAGGTGGACTCAAAGGCTCGAAATCCCCTACGCAACTGTGGTGCTTCAAATGAGCCTGATGATCCTAATCTGCCAAGTGTGTTTCATAAGCATGGGGGATATGCCACGAGGAAGGGGAGAAAGGATACGTTATATGAGCAAGATCAAAAAGCCGCTCATATATTTCTTTCTATGGAATTATAAGCAAATTGCTCCTTTTGAGAGGTATGGAAACCAACAGGAATTTTACTAAATAATTTAATAAATTTTATTTCATATATCAGGTGTTGTAAATCATAGATTATTCGAGTCAGAATATTGAGAATGCGACATTTAAGATCCTTCCAAGAAGTTTGGAGCAGATTTGGAGATTTGTGGCCTTTGTGGCTTCTAAACTTTGAACGTAGAATGAGTTTTGAATTGTACTGAATTGATTAGTATTCCTTTTACAATTGAAATTCTCGTCATCTCCATTCCTTTTGAATGCTGGTCTTAAAAAAATCCTGTTGATGACTTGGTTCATAGCCTTGGCACACGACCAGCTGTTGAAGTGTACAAGTATTAGTAATACTACACCAATGGATTTTTGTACGACACATACGACTATGGCTCAAGGAAAGCCACTATGTACTAATGGTTTGACTCCGATAGAGGCCTCAATGTACACAACAAATACAATCTGGTTGACATTGACAGAACGAAGAAGTATCGAAGGGTCAATGATTCTTTCATATTGGCAAATCAAGCTGTTCAAGTATGCTATGCACCCTATCCTAGCCTCACCAAGACTCGAGATCATTGGTGGGTGGTATTAAGGATGAAGGCATGAGGAATAATTGATGCTCCTATTCAAGATGAAGCTTTTTCAAGAAGACACTTTTCATACAGGTGTCTCACTTGTCTCTGATAACGATGACTGATGTGTGCGAAAACACACATATTTTTAAGCATTAATAACCTGCGTTTTGTTTATGTTTTGAGTCATTTTTATTTATGTTAGTTTAGTTTTTATTTTAGAGTCAGATACTGTCGTATTTTTTTGGTTTTCTTGTACATTGATGATGGAAGACACGTTTTTATATAAACGTCATTCGGAAGAAGTTTTGAAGTCACGGAATGTGTGCAAAGATGTTCGGAAAAAGAATATGATGAAGTTTGGATGAGATGAAAAAGGGATTTCAAATCTAGTAAGCACCACGAGCCATGTTGTTGAGCATTAAACAATACAACCCGTATAGCTTGAAGGACCGTAGTCACTGCCCAAAGTGACACGGCCCGTGTTGATGGCAACTAACATGACACGGGTTGTGTTCCTTCACAATCTGGGAGCTTTCATGGCAGACACGGGCCGTGTCATCTGAAGGTTTATAACACCGGTCGTGTCATATTACACGTAAAGGATCAGATATTTCTACATATCTTGTTTCTGGTTAGTTAATTTCAAGTTTCATTCTCTCTTTTTTAAATACAACTTCTGAAGAGAAAAAAAAAAAAAAGAAGAAGAGGAGGTTTTTTCGCAGAGAGTTTTCAGAGAACGCCGTCAAGCAGTGATAAGAGAGAAATAACCATCTCAATCAGGGAACGAGATCCTACACATTCAAAAAGGAGAACATCATCATCCATCTGCCGTCTTCACAAAGGTGATAACCGTTGCGCATCATCAACGTCCTGACTCAAGTATAATCTCAGATAGTTTGTAATCAGGGAGAATCTATCACACTTTGTTTACAATTAGCTATTCGAATTCGTTGTTGACGTTCATGTTGATTGTTTATGAATTATTCATTGCTATGGATCGAGTTTCAGTTTTCAATGTCAAAGTAAATTGATTGAGATTAGTGTGTGCTTAATTCAGATATTTATTTAGATGATTGTGGTTTATTGAATTATTGAGACTACTAGAGTACAAATCTTAATATCTCCAATTTTATATTACATGATTTTTATGTATGGATTGATCCTAATTAATTGATAAAAATCGTATAGCTTGGAATTAGCTACTCTAGGTTATGTAATTTTTATTATTGTAATTGTCATTCTCATTTGATAACATTAGTAGCAAAACAATAATTATGTCATTCTCATTTGCATAATTAAAGTTATCCATGTTATAATAGTTATTTGTAAGCCATTCTCATTTTCTTACTAAATAAAGTGGGTTGAATTATTATTTACGATCAATATTAATTAAGAAAGGTATATTCTTATTTTGTCTAGATTAATTAATATTAGAGTAGTTCATTCTCATTTGGCCACAAGTCTAGTTTATAATGTTAGCTTAGTTAGCTTAACCTACATTGTGCAATATTCAATTTGAGAGGAAAAATATAATCTACGATTTAATCATAATCCACATGATTCAAAATTATATCAATTTAATATCTCTTATATAAAACCTAGAATATTCTATCTTTTCAACTTTATTTTCTTATCTTATTTTAACACTTTATTCTTTATCATCCAAACCCAAAACCCCCCAATCTATATAATTTATTTTATATAAGATCACAATATTTAATTTTAATCCCCGTTCCTTATTGGGCTCGTCGTTTACTCTAACGACTAATATCAATGTGCTCATGAAAAAGATAAAAACATCATAAAACTATCTCAAATAAGTTGAAAACACAAGAAACTACAAAAAGAGCCCTGAAATGACTTTGAAACACTAAAACACACATGAAAATGTTAAAAACACCATAAAACAACCTCAAATAACTTGAAAACACAAGAAACTATAAAAAGAGCCTTGAAATGAGCTTAAAACACAGAAAAACACTTAAAAAGGCTAAAAACACCATAAAAACACACAAAATGGCTTTTCACTCATTTTTGTGTGTTTTGATGAGATTTGAGTTGTTTTATGATGTTCATAAGCCTTTTCATGTGTTTTGGAGAGTTTTAGGGTCATTTCAAGGCTCTTTTGATAGATTCTAGTGTTTTTTCAAGTTATTTGAGGTTGTTTTATGGTGTTTTTAGACTTTTCAACTTGTTGTGAGTGTTTCAAGGTCATTTCGAAGCTCTTTTGATAGATTCTTACATTTTAAAGCTATTTGAGGCTGTTTTATGGTGTTTTTAATCTTTTCATGTGTTTTTGAGTGTTTTAAAGTCATTTCAAGGCTCTTTTCACTGTTTCTTGCGTTTTTAAGTTGTCACTATTCATTTCTTTTTGAGTATTTTAAGGTAATTTTTTGGCTTTTTTTAATAGATTCTTATATCTTCAAGTTATTTGAGGCTATTTTATAATATATTTTTGTATCACTTTTCACTCATTTTGAGTGTTTTAAGGTCATTTAAAGGCACATTTGATAGTTACTTACGTTTTCATGTTATTTGAGGTTGTTTTATGATATTCATAAGCCTTTTTCATTTGTTTTTGAGGTTTTTATGAGATTTGAGTTGTTTTTATGGTCTTGTTAGCCTTTTCAAGTGTTTTTGAGAGTTCTAAGGTCATTTCAAGGCTGTTTTTATTGTTTCTTATGTTTTCAAATTATTTGAGGTTGTTTTATGGTATTTTAGGCTTTTACATGTGTTTTTTAGTGTTTTAAGGTTATTTCAAGGCTGTTTTCCTTATTTCTTCTATTTTCAATTTATTTGAGTTGTTTTATAGTGTTTTTAGCTATTTCAAGTGTATTTGAGTGTTATAAGATAATTTCATGGTTCTTTTGATAGATTCTTGCCTTTTCAAGTTATTTGAGGCTGTTTTATGGTGCTTTTACGACTTTTCATTCATTTTTCTATGTTTCAAAGAGATTTGCGTGGTTTGTATGGTGTTTTTAGCCTTTTGGTGTGGTTTTGAGTGTTTTAAGGTCATTTCAAGGCTCTTTCGATAGATTCTTCCGTTTTTAACTTTTTTTATGTGATTTGAGGTTTTTTTTGCTGTTTTTATCCTTCTCATGTTTTTTGAGTGTTTTATCAAGGCTACTTTCGTATTTTCTTTTTCTTAATTTATTTAAGGTTATTTTAAGATCATTTCAAGGCTGTTTTTGTTGTTTCTTGCGATTTCAAGTTATTTGAGGTTGTTTTACGATGCTTTATCACATTTCATTCGTTTTTGAGTGTTTTGAAGTGATTTGAGTTGTTTGTATGGTGTTTTTTGCAGTCTTTTTTGGTGTTTTAAGCTCATTTCAAGGCTCTTTTCATAGTTTCGAGCGTTTTCAAGTTATTTGAGGTTGTTTTATGATGTTTTCAGCCTTTTCATGTTGTTTTAATTGTTTTAAGGTCAAGTAAAGGCTCTTTTGATAGATTCCTGCGTTTTCTTGTAATTTGAGGTTGTATTATGGTGTTCATAAACCATTTTCATTTGTTTCTTAGGTTTTAAAGGGATTTAAGTTGTTTCTACGATTCTTAAGCGATATGAATTATTTTTGTGGTGATTTAAGCCCATTGAAGTTTTTTTGAGTGTTTTATGGTGTTTAGAACCTTTTCAGGTGTTTTTAAGTGTTTTAAGGTCATTTCAAAGCTTTTTTTGACATATTCTTGGGTTTTCAAGTACTTATAGCCTGTTTTATGGTGTTTTTACCACTTTTCATTGTTTTTGTGTGTTTTGAAGAGATTTGAGTTTTTCGTAGTTTCTTGCGTTTTTAAGTTATTTGAGATTGTTTTATGGTGTTGTTAGCCTTTTCATATGTTTTTGAGTGTTTTAAGCTCATTTCAAGGATGTTTTCGTTGTTTCTTGTATTTTCAAGTTTTTTGAGTTTGTTTTATGGTGTTGTTAGTCTTTTCATATGTTTTAAAGTGTTTTAAAGCCATCCAAGTCTCTTTTGATAGATTCCTGCGGTTTCAAGATATTTGAGGTTGTTTTATGGTACTTTTACCACTTTTCATTGGTTTTTGTGTGTTTTGAAGATATTTGAGTTTTTTTATGGTATTTGTAGCCCTTTAATGTGTTTTTGAGTGTTTTAAAGTCATTTCAAGGCGTTTTCGATAGATTCTTACGTTTGCAAGTTATTCGAGGCTGTTTTATGGTGTTTTTACCATTTTTCATTCGTTTTTGTCTGTTTTGAAGAGATTTGGGTTGTTGTTGCGTTTTTTTTTTTTTTTAGCCTTTTTCATGTGAGTTTCAGTGTTTTAAACTCATTTCATGGGACTTTTCATACTTTCTAACGTTTTCAAGCTATTTGAGGTTGTTTTGAGTGTTTTTAGCCCTTTCACGTGGTTTTGAGTGTTTTAACGTCATTTCAAGGCTGTTTTGATAGATTCTTGCGTTTTCAAGTTATTCGAGGAATTGAGTAGTTTTAATCATGTTTTTAGCCTTTTAAAATGTTTTAGTGTGTTTTAAGCTATTTTCACAGTTTCTAATGTTTTCAAGTTATTTGAGGTTGTTTTATGGTGTTTTTAGCTTTTTCATGTGTTTTTGAGAGTTTTCAAGTCATTTTAAGGCTCTTTTCGTAGATTCTAGCGTTTTCAAGTTATTTAAGGTTGTTTTACGATGTTTATAGCCTTTTCATGTGTTTTTGTGTGTTTTAAGGTCGTGTCAAAGCTCTTTTCGTAATTTCTTACGTTTTTAAGAGATTTGAGGTTGTTGAACTGTGTTTTTAGCCTTTTCTTGTGTTTATGAGTGTTTTAAGGTCACCTTAAGGCTCTTTTAGGAGTTTCTTGCGTTTTCAAGTCATTTGAGGTTGTTCTATGGTGTTTCTAGCCTTTTTATGTGTTTTTTAGTGTTTTAAGGTCCTTTCAAGGCTCTTTTGATGGCTTGTTTTTAGTTTTTTCCTGTGTTTTCATTGTTTTAAAATCATTTCAAGGTCATTTCTAATTTTTAAGATCATTTTAAGGCTTTTTCGTTGTGTCATGCTTTTTCAAGTTATTTCAGGCGGTTTTATGGTGTTGTTAGCCTTTTTATGTGTTTTTAAATGTTTTAAGGTCATTTCAATGCCCTTTTGATAGATTCTTGCACTTTTGAGGCTGTTTTATCATGTTTTACCACTTTTCATTTGTTTTTGTATTTTCTAAAGAGGTTTGAGTTGTTTTTATGGTGTTCTTAGCCTTTTCAAGTGCTTTTGTGTGTTTTCAACTCTTTTGAAGGGTCTTTTCAAAGTTTCTTTTGTTTTCAAGTGATTTGAGTTATTTTATATTTTTTTCAGCCTTTTGAAGTGTTTTTGAGTGTTTAAGCTCATTTCAAGGCTCGTTTCATAGTTTCCGGCGTTTTCAAGTTATATGTGGTCGTTTTGTGGTGTTTTTACCACTTTACTTGTGTTTTTGAGTGTTTTAAGAGAATTTCAAGGCTCTTTTCATAGATTCGTACGTTATTTTAGACTGTTTTATGGTGTTTTACCACTTTTGAATTGTTTTTGTGTGTTTTGAAGAAATTTGAGTTGCTTTTATGTTGCTTTTAGCCTTTTCAAGTGTTTTTGAGTGTTTTAAGCTAATTTCAAAGGTCCTTTTCAAAGTTTCTTGCGTTTTCAAGTTATGTGCATTGTTTTTATAGTGTTTTCAGCCTTTTCAAGTGGTTTTCAAGTTATAGTGCATTGTTTGTATGGTGTTTTTATCTTTTTCAAGTGTTTTTAAGGTCATTTCAAGGACCTTTTCTATGTTTCTAGCATTATCATGTTATTTGAAGTTGTTTTATTCTAAAACAACCTGAAATTTGTTCAAAATGCAAGAACCTATCAAAAAAGGCTTGAATTGACCTTAAAACAATTACTTGAAAATTCAGGAAACTATGAAAACAATGTTGAAATGAGCTAAAAACACTCTAAAACACATGAAAAGGCTAAAAATAACATAAAACGACCTCAAATAACTTGAAAGCGTAAGAAACAACAAAAAAAGCCTTGAAATGACCTTAAAACACTTGAAAAGGCAAAAAACAGCATAAAATAACCTCAAATAACTTGAAACACTGCAAACCATAAAAAGAGCCTTAAAACACTCAAAAACACTTGAAAAGATTAAAGACACCATAAAAATAACTCAAATATCTTAAAATCTAAAAATAAATGAAAAACCCTTATGAACATTATAAAACAACTGCAAATCTCTTTAAAATGTAAGTAACTATCAAAAGAGATTTGAAATGATTTTAAGACACTCAAAAATACATGTCAAGGCTGAAAACACCATAAAACTACATCAAATAACTTTAAAACGCAAGAAACAAAGAAAAGAGCTTTGAAATGAGTTTAAAACACTCAAAACCACTTCAAAAGGCTAAAAACATCATAAAACAGCCTCAAATAACTTAAAAATACTGGAATCTATCAAATGAGCCTTGAAATGACCTTAAAACATTCAAGAATACATGAAAAGGCTAAAAACTCCATAGAACAAACTCAAATAACTAGGAAATGCAAGAAAATATGAAAAGAGCTAAAAACACCATAAAACAGCCTCAAACAACTTGAAAACGCTGGAATCTATCAAATAAGCCTTGAAATGACCTTAAAACATTCAAAAACACATGAAAAGGCTAAGAACTCCATAAAACAAATTCAAATAACTTGAAAATGTAAGAAACTACGAAAAGAGCCTTTAAATGACCTTAAAACACTCAAACACACATGAAACGGCTAAAAACTCCTTAAAACAACCTCAAATAACTTGAATACGCAACAAACTATTAAAAGAGCCTTGAAATGAGCTTAGAACACTCAAAAACTATTAAAAATGTTTTAGAGTGCTTTAAACTCATTTCGAGGCTCTTTTCATATTTTCTTGCATTTTCAAGTTATTTGAGGTTGTTATATGGTGTTTTTAGTTTTTTTCATGTGTTTATGAGTGTTTTAAGGCCATTGAAAGGCTCTTTTCATAGTTACTTGCGTTTTTAAGTTATTTGAGGCTGTTTTTATGTTGCTTTTAGCCTTTTCATGTGTTTTTGTGTGTTTAAAGATTATTTCAATGCTCTTTTGGTAGATTCTTGCATTTTAAAGTTATTTGAGGCTGTTTTATGGTGTTTTTATCACTTTTCATTCGTTTTTATGTGTTTTGAAGAGATTTGAGTTCTTTTTTATGGTGTTTTTAGCCTTTTCAAGTATTTTTGAGTGTTTTAAGCTCATTTCTAGGCTTTTTTTCATAGTTTCTTGCTTTTTCAAGTTATTTGAGGTAGTTTTATGGTGTTTTCAGTCTTTTCATATGTTTTTGAGTGTTTTGATGATATTTGAGTTTTTTTGTACTCTTCTTAGCTTTTTCAAGTGTTTTTTTTAGTGTTTTAAGCACATTTCTAGGCTCTTTTCATAGTTTCTCGCTGTTTCAAATTATTTGACGCTGTTTTATAGTGTTTTTACCACGTTTCATTTTTTTTTTTTTTGTGTTTTGAAAAGATTTGTGTTGTTTTTATGATGTTATAAGACTTTTGAAGTGTTTTTGAATGTTTTAGGGTCCTTTCAATGCTACTTTGATAGATTCATACTTTTTCAAGTGCTTCGAGGTTGTTTTATGGCGTTAAATAGCCCTTTTCATGTGTTTTTGAGTGTTTTGAGCTCATTTCAAGACTTTATGATACATTCTTACATTTTCTAGTTGTTTGAGGTAGTTTTACGGTGTATTTACAACTATTCATTTTTTTGAGTGTTTTGAGGAGATTTGACTTGTTTTTATGGTGGTTTAAGCCTCTTGAAATGTTTTTTAGTGTTTTATTGTCATTTCATAGCTTCTTACGTTTTCAAGTTAGTTGAGGTTGTTTTACTGTTTTTAGTCTTTTCATGTGTTTTTGAGTGTTTTAAGGTCATTTCAAAGCTCTTTTGATAGATTCTTGCGTTTTCAAGTTATTTGAGGCTATTTTATGGTGTTTTTATCACTTTTCATTCATTTTTGTATGTGTTGAAGAGATTTGAGTTGTTTTTATGGTGTTTTAGCCTTTTCATGTGTTTTTGAGTGTTTTACTCATTTCAAGGCTCTTTTCGTAGTTTTTTGTGTTCTGAAGTTATTTGAGTTGTTTTGTAGTGTCTTTATCCTTTTCAAGTGTTTTTTAGTGTTTTTATATCATTTCCAGCCTCTTTTCATTGTTTCTTGCAT
This sequence comes from Drosera spatulata, assembly GCA_035668315.1. Classification (NCBI taxonomy): domain Eukaryota; kingdom Viridiplantae; phylum Streptophyta; class Magnoliopsida; order Caryophyllales; family Droseraceae; genus Drosera; species Drosera spatulata. The sequence goes on along the minus strand of JAOVYX010020552.1, from coordinate 26,574 downwards.
TTTCAAGTTATTGAGGTTGTTTTATGGCGTTTTTACCACTTTTCATTCGTTTTCGTGTGTTTTTTAGAGATTTGATTTGTTTTTATGGTGTTTTCAGCCTTTTCATGTGGTTTTGAGTGTTTCAAGATCATTATAAGGCTCTTTTGATATACTCTTACGTATTGAAGCTATTTGAGGCTGTTTTATCGTATTTTTACCACTTCTCATTCTTTTTCGTGTGTTTTGAAGAGATTTGAGTTGTTTTTTTGTGTGTTTTCAGCCTTTTCATGTCTGTTTTTAAGTGTTTTAAGGTCATTTCATGGCTCTTTTCATTGTTTCTCGCGTTTTTAAGTTATTTGAGTTCTTTTATCGTGTTTTTTGCCTTTTTCAAGTGTTTTTTAGGGTTTTAAGGTCATTTTAAGGTTTTTTGTGACATATTCTTGTGTTTTCAAGTTATTTAAGCCTGTTTTATGATGTTTTTACCACTTTTCATTCGTTTTTGTGTGTTTGGAAGAGATCTGAGTTCTTTTTATGGTGTTTTTAGCCTTTTCATGTGGCTTTGAGTGTTTTAAGGTAGGTCATTTGAAGGCTCTTTTGATAGATTCTTATATTTTCAATTTATTTCAGGCTGTTTTAGGGTGTTTTTACCACTTTTTATTCATTTTTCTATGTTTTGAAGAGATTTAAGTTGTTTTTATGGTGTTTTTAGCCTTTTCATATGCTTTTGAGTGTATTAAGGAAATTTCAAGACTCTTTCGATAGATTCTTGCGTTTTCAAGTTATTTGAGGCTATTTTATGGTGTTTTTAGTATTTTCACGTGTTTTTGAGTGTTTTAAGGTCATTTCAAAAATCTTTTGATAGATTCTTGCATTTTCAAGTTATTTGAGGTTGTGTTATGGTATTTTTAGATTTTCCAAATGGTTTTGATTGTTTCAAGGTCATTTCAAGGCTCTTTTGATATATTCTTGCTTTGTCAAGCTATTTGAGAATGTTTTATGGCGTTTTAGTCTTTTCATGTGTTTTTTAGTGTTTTAATGTCATTTCAAGGCTCTTTTCACAGTTTCTTGCTTTTCAAGTTATCTAAGGATGTTTTATAGTGTTTTTAGCCTTTTCAAGTGTTTTTTGTGTTTTTTAAGCTCATTTCAAGGCTCTTTTTATAGTTTCTTGTGCTTTCAAGTTATTTGAGGTTGTTTTATGGTGTTTTAAGCCTTTTTCATGTGTTTTTGAGCGTTTTAAGGTCATTTCAAGGCTCTTTTGCTAGTTTCTTGTGTTTTAAAGAGATTTGAGATTGGTTTATGATGTTTATTAGCCTTTTTCATGTTTTTTTAAGTGTATTAAGGTCATTTCAATCTTTTTTTATAGTTACTTGCGTTTCTATGAGATTTCATGTTGTTTTACGATGTTCATAAGCCTTTTTCCTTTACTTTTGAGGTTTTTAAGGTATTTGAGTTATTTTTTGGTGTTTATAGCCTTTTCATGTGTTTTAGAGTGTTTTTAGCTCATTTCAAGGCTTTTTTCATAGATTCTTGCGTTTTCAAGTTATTTGAGGCTTTTTTATGTTTTTTTTTATAACCATTTTTCATTCTTTTTTGTGTGCTTTAAAGAGATTTGAGTTGTTTTTATGATGTTTATAGCCTTATCTTGTGTTTTTGAGTGTTTTAAGATAAGTCAAAACAGTTTTCGTTGTTTCTTGTATTTTCAAGTTATTTGAGGTTGTTTTATGATGTTTTAAGCCTTTATATCTAATTTTGAGTGTTTTAAGGTCATTTCAAGGCTCTTTTGATAATTATTTGTGTTTAGAAGAGATTTGATGTTGTTTTATAATATTCATAAGCCTTTTTTATTTTATTTTATTTGAGGTTTTTAAGATATTTAAGTTCTTTTTATGGTGTTTTTAGTCTTTTCATGTGTTTTAGAGTGTTTTAAGATAATTTCAAGGCTCTTTACATAGTTTCTTGTGTTTTTACGTTATTTGAGGTTGTTCTAAGATGTTTTTAGCCTTTTCATGCGTTTTTTAGTATTTTAAGGTCATTTCAAGGCTATTTTGGTTGTTTCTTGCGTTTTCAAGTTATTCAAGGTTGTTTTATGCTTTTTTAGCCTTTTCATATGTTTTGTGCATTTTAAGGTCATTTCTAGGCACTTTTGATAGATTCTTGTGTTTTGAAGTCTTTTGAGGATGTTTTATCATGTTTTTATCCTTTTCATGTGTTTTTGAGTGTATTAAGGTCATTTCAAGGCTCTTTTTACAGTTTCTTACATTTTCAACTTACTTCAGGTTTTTCTATGGCGTTTTTATCCTTTTCATGTGTTTTTTGAGAGTTTTAAGGTCATTTTAAGCTTCTTATGACATATTCTTGTGTTTTTTGAGTTATTTGAAGTGGTTTTATGGCGTTTTTAGCCTTTTCATGTGTTTTTAAATGTTTTAAAAGTTTTTTCAAGGTTGTTTTTCATTGTTTCTTGCATTTTCAATTTATTTGAGGTTGTTTCTTCCGTTTTCAAGTTATTTGAAGTTGTTTTACGGTGTTTTTAGCGCTTTTCATTCATTTTTTAGTGTTTTGAAGTGATTTGAGTTGTTTTTATGATTTTTTTAGCCATTGCAAGTATTTTTGAGTGTTTTAAGCTCATTCCAAGGCCCTTTTCATAGTTTCTAGCGTTTTCAAGTTATTTGAGATTGTTTTATGGTGTTTATAGCCTTTTCTTGTTGTTTTAAGTGTTTTAAGGTCATTCCATGGCTCTTTTGATAGATTCCTTCGTTTTCAAGTAATTTGAGGCGTATTATGATGTTCAGAAGCCGTTTTCAATTGTTTTCGAGGTTTTTAAGAGATTTGAAGTTTTTAAGGTAATTTCATGGCTCTTTTGATAGATTCTTGCCTTTTCAAGTTATTTGTGGCTGTTTTATGGTGTTTTTACCCCTTTTCATTCATTTTTGTTTGTTTTGAAGATATTTGAGTTGTTTTTATGGTGTTTTTAGTCTTTTCATGTGGTCTTGAACATTTTAAGGTCATCTCAAGGCTCTTTTAATAGATTCTTACGTCTTCAAGTTATTTAAGTCTGTTTTGTGGTGCTTTATTCATTTTTCATTCGTTTTTATGTGTTTTCAAGAGGTTTGAGTTGTTTTATGGTGGTTTAGCCTTTTCAGGTGTTTTAGAGTGTTTTAAGGTTATTTAAAGGCTCTTTTGATAGTTACTTACGTTTTCAAGTTATTTAAGGTTATTTTATGATGTTTTCACCACTTTTCATTCGTTTTTGTGTGTTTTGAAGACATTTGAGTTTTTCTTATGGTGTTTTTAGCCTTTTCATGTGTTTTTGGATGTTTTAAGGTCATTCCATGGCTTTTTTTTTTTTGTAGATATTGCGTTTTCAAGTTATTTGAGGTTGTTTTATGGTATTTTAGATTTTTCAAATGTTTTTGAGTATTTTAAGCTCATTTCAAGGGTCTTTTCATAGTTTCTTGCGTTTTAACTTATTTGACGTTGTGTTATGGTGTTTTTTAAGCTTTTCATCAAATAACTTGAAAATGCAAGATTCAATCAAAAGAGCCTTGAAATGACCTTGAAACACTCAAAAATACAGGAAAATGTTCTTTTCATAGTTTTTTGTGTTTTCAAGTTATTTGAGGTTGTTTTATGGTTTTTGTAGCCTTTTCATAGTTTCTTCCGTATTCAAGTTATTTTAGGTTGTTATATGGTGTTTTTAGCCCTTTCTTGTGTTTTTGACTGTTTTTAGGTCATTAGAAGGCTCTTTTGATAGTTACTTGCGTTTTGAAGAGAAATGAGGTTGTTTTATGATGTTCATAAGTCTTTTTATGATGAGGCTCTTTTCATAATTTCTTGCGTTTTCTTGTTATTTGATTTTTTTTATGGTGTTTTTAGGCTTTTCATGTGTTTTTTAGTGTTTTAAGGTCTTTCAAGGCTCTTTTGATAGATTCTTGCGTTTTTCAAGTCATTTGAGGCTGTTTTTATGGTGTTTTTAGCTTTTTCATGTGTTTTTGTGTGTTTTAAGATCATTTCAATGCTCTTTTGGTAGATTCTTGCGTTTTAAAGTTATTTGAGGTTGTTTTATGGTGTTTTTATCACTACTCATTTGTTTTTGTGTGTTTTGAAGAGATTTGAGTCGTTTTTATGATGTTTTTAGCCTTTTCAAGTGTTTATGAGTGTGTTAAGCTCATTTCAAGGCACTTTTGATATATTCTTGCGTTTTCAAACTATTTTAGGCTGGTTTACGGTGTTTTACTAGTTTTCATTTTTTATTTTGTGCGCTTTGAAAATATTTTAGTATTTTTTACGTTATTTTTGGTCTTTTAATGTGTTTTTGAGGGTTTTAAGCTCATTTCATGGCTCTTTTGATAGATTCATATGTTTTCAAGTCATTCGAGTCTGTTTTATGGTGTTTTTACCACTTTTCATTTGTTTTTGCATGTTTTGAAGAGATTTGAGTTGTTTTTTTTTTTTTTTTTTTGTGTTTTTAGCCTTTTCATGTATTTTTGAGTGTTTTAAGCTCATTTCATAGTTTTGATAGATTCTTGCATTTTCAAGTTATTCGAGGTTGTTTTGAGTAATTTTACACCTTTCATGTGGTTTTGAGTGTTTTACGGTCATTTCAAGCCTCTTTTAACAGATTCTTGTGTTTTCAAGTTATTCGAGGAATTGAGTTTTTTTATATGATGTTTTTAGCCTTTTAAAGTGTTTCAGAGTGTTTTAAGCTCATTTCAAGGTTCTTTTCATAGTTTCTTGCATTCACAAGTTATTTGAGATTGTTTTATGGTTTTTTAGCCTTTTCATGTGTTTTAAGATCATTTCATGACTCTTTCGATAAATTCTTATGTTTTCAAGTACGTTGAGGCTGTTTTATGGTGTTTTTGCCACTTTTCATTCAGTTTTTTGTGTTTTGAAGAGATTTGAGTTGTTTTTATCGTCGTTTAAGTCACTTGAAGTGTTTTTGAGTGTTTTAAGGTCATTTTAAGGCTCTTTTCATAGTTTCTTGAATTTTTCAAGTTATTTGAGGTTGTTTTATGGTGTTTTTAGCCGTTTCATGTGTTTTTGAGTATTCTAAGGTCATTTTAAGGCTCTTTTCATAATTTCTTGTTTTTTTAAGAGATTTGAGGTTGTTATATGGTGTTTTTATCCTTTTCATGAGTTTTTGAGTGTTTTGAGGTCATTTTCATGTCTCTTTTGATATATTCTTGCATTTTCAAGTTATATGAGGCTGTTTTATGATGTTTTTATCACTTTTCATGTGTTTTTGAGTGTTTTAAGGTCATGTCAAGACTCTTTTCATTGATTCTTACGTTTTTCAAGTTATTTGAGGCTGTTTTATGATGTTTTACAACATTTTTGCGTGTTTTTAAGAGATTTGAGTTGTTTTTATGATGTGTTTAGCCTATTTAAGTGCTTTTAAGCTCATTTCAAAGCTCTTTTTATAGTTTCTCGCGTATTCAAACAATTTGAGTTACTTTATAGTATTTTTAGCTTTTTCAAGCGTTTTTGAGTGTTTTCAACTCATTTCAAAGCTCTTTTTATAGTTGCTTACGTTTTGATGTTATTTGAGGTTATATGGGGGTTCTTAACCTTTTCAAGTGTTTTTGAGTGTTTTAAGGTCATTTTAAGGCTTTTTTTTATAGATTGTTGTATTTTTTCAAGTTATTTGAGGTGGTTTAATGATTTTCTTACCACTTTTCATTCGTTTTTTTATGTATTTTTAAGTTATTTGAGGTTGTTTCATGGTGTTGTTATCACTTTCCATTCGTTTTTGGTTGTTTTGAAGAGATTTGAGTTTCTTTTTTATGGTGTTTTTAGAATTTTCAAGTTTTTTTTGAGTGTTTTAAGCTCATTTCAAGGCTCTTTTGATAGATTCTTGCGTTTTCAAGTCATTTGAGGCTGTTTCATGGTGTTTTCAGCTTTTTCATTCGTTTTTGAGCTTTTTAAGATCGTTTCATGTCTCTTTTCGTGGTTTCTTACGTTTTCAAGATATTTGAAGTTCGTTTGTGGTGTTTTTAGCTTTTTTTCATGTGTTTTTGAGCGCTTTATTGACATTTTAAGGCCCTTTTAATGGATTCTTGTGTTTTCAAGATATTTGAGGCTGTTATATGGTGTTTTTATAACTTTTCATTCGTTTTTGTGTGTTCTGAAGAGATTTGAGTTGTTTTTATGATGTTTTTAACTTTTTCAAGTGTTTTTAAGTGTTTTAAGGTTATTTCAAGGCCTTTTTCTAAATTTCTTGCATTGTCATTCTATTTCAAGGTTGTTTTCTAAATCTGTTCAAAATGCAAGAATCTATCAAAAGAGCCTTGAAATGACCTTAAAACAGTCAAAACCACATGAAAAGGCTAAAAACATCACAAAATAGCCACAAATAACTTGAAAACGGAAGATCGATGAAATGAGCCTTGAAATGATCTTAAAACACTCAAAAACACATAAAAAGGCTAAAAACACCATAAAACAACCTCAAATACCTTGAAAAAACAAGGAACAATGAAAAAAGCTTTGAAATGACCTTAAAACACTCAAAAACACTTGAAAAGGCTAAAAACAAGATAAAAACTACTTAAATCTCTTCAAAACACAAAAAAAAAAAAAAAACCGAATGTCATTTGTGGTAAAAACACCCTAAAACTGTCTCAAATAAATTGAAAACACAAGAATCTATCAAAAGAGTCTTGAAATGACCTTAAAACACTCAAAATCACATGAAAAGACTAGAAACACCATTAAAAGAACTCAGATCTCTTCCAAACACACAAAAACGAATGAAAAGTGGTAAAAACATCATAAAATAGGCTTAAATAACTTGAAAACACAAAAATCTATCAAAAAAAACCTTGAAATAACCTTAAAACCCTCAAAAACACTTGAAAAAGGCTAAAAACACTATAAAACAACTCAAATAACCTGAAAACGCGAGAAGCAATGAAAAGAGCCATGAAATAACCTTAAAACACTAAAAGAAAAACACATGAAAAGGTCAAAAACACCATGAAATAACCTGAAATAACTTGAAAATACAAGAAACTACCAAAAGAGCCCTGAAATGATCTTAAAACACTCAAAAACACATGAAAATGCTAGAAACACCAAGGAAAATAACCTCAAATAACTTGAAAACACAAGAAACTATTGAAAGAGCCTTGAAATGAGTTTAAAACACTCAAAAACACTTGAAATGGCTAAAAACACCATAAAAACCTCAAACCTCTTCAAAACACTCCAAAACGAATTAAAAGTGCTAAAAACATCATAAAACAGTCTCAAAAATTTAAAAACGCAAGAAACTACTCAAAGAGCCTTGTAATGACATTAAAACCCTTAAAAACACTATAAAACAACCTCAAATAACTTGAAAATGCAAGAAACTATGAAAAAAGCCTTGAAATGAACTTAGAACACTCAAAAACACATGAAAATGCTAAAACACTCCAATAGTTTCAAGTGTTTCAGAGTGATTTAAGCTCATTTCAATGCTCTTTTGATAGTTTCTTGCGTTTTCAAGTTATTTGAGGTTGTTATATGGTGTTTTTAGCCTTTGTATGTGTTTTTCAGTGCTTTAAAGTCATTTCAAGGCACTTTTCTTAGCTTCTTGCGTTTTCAAATTATTTGAGTTGTTTTATGGTATTTTAGCCGTTTCATGTGTTTTGAGTGTTTTATTGTCATTTCAAGGTACTTTTGATGAATTCCTGCATTTTCAAGTTATTTGAGGTTTTTTTTTTTTTGTTCTTTTACCACTTTTCATTCGTTTTTGTGTGTTTTGAAGGGATTTGAGTTGTTTTTAATCTTTTCAAGTGTTTTGAGTGTTTTAAGGTCATTTCAACGCTTTTTTGATAGATTCTTGCATTTACAAGTTATTTAAGCCTATTGTATGCTGTTTTTATCACTTTTCATTCGTTTTTGAGTGTGTTGAAGAGATTTGAGTTATTTTTATGGTGTTTTTAGCCTTTTCATGTGTTTTTTAGTGTTTTAAAGTCATTTCAAGGCTCTTTTCGTTGTTTCTCTGCTTTAAAGTTATTTAAGGTTGTTTTATCATGTTTTTAGCCTTTTAAAGTGTTTTAAACTCATTTCATGGCTCTTTTCATAGTTTCTTGTGTTTTCAAGTTATTTGAGGTAGTTATATGGTGTTTTTAGTCTTTTCATGTGTTTTTGAGTGTTTTAAGGTCATTTCAAGGCTCTTTTCACGATTTCTTGCGTTTTCAAGTTGTCTAAGGTTGTCTTAAGGTGTTTTTAGCCTGTTCAAGTGTTTTTGAGTGTTTTAAGGCCATTTCATGGCTCTTTTCATAGTTTCTTGCATTTTCAAATTGTCTGGGGTTGTTTTATCCTGTTTTTAGCCTTTTCAAATGTTTTTTCATGTTTTAAGCTTATTTCAAGGCTCTTTTGATCTCATACACATCTCCTTTCCTTTTCTTTTTTCCTATCAATTTGATCTCATCATATTCTCTGTCCTTCACCTCACAAGTGTCCTTGGTGAAAGAAACGCAAAACCCTTTTGTCACATAATTTACTTATGGACAAGAGCTAATGTTTAAGCCCTTTGACATGGGCTACTTGCCTAAAGATTAGAGAACCGGTACTTAAAGTTTCATAACCTTTGGTCCTTCCTACTTTGTTGTCTCCAAAGATGGCAGGGGGTCCATTCATTCTTTTGTATCCTATCAGCAGAGCTTTGTTTCCAATCATGTGTCTTGAGCATCCACTATGTAGGTACCAATTTTATTCCTGATGCTCCTGCAAGATAGATCATTCTGCACATTGATCCGCTTTATGGGTCCTTTGGTTAGGTTTTCTTTGGAATCCAAACCCAAGTTGTCTTCTAGGGTTTGTTTCAACAATCATTGGACATATGACTAAACTCTCTACACCTAAGACATTGTACTCTTACAGTGGTGTAATAGGGCATCTAGTAAGGGTTCCACGGTGGGATCTCTGGATAGTCCCTATAAAAGGTTGGTTTTCAATAGTCTCTTCTGCTAACAGCAGCGTATTGGCTATGTGTCTCTTGCTTTCACTCTGTTGTGAGTGATAAGCATTAGCAGAGTAAGGAAATTTGCCTCGCTGTATTTTGACAGTTGGCCTATTCCTGGTGCTTTTTACTATCTCGGTTTTAGTTGGTCTTCTTTTCTTAGATGGCTCTCCTAACTCGTTCTTTGAATGCTTGTCACCTTCATCAGGTAAGTTTACCCAAGTCCAGCTCTTTCTCTTCTAGCATGAGGGAGATGAATTCATTTTAACTCTTCTGTCTTACCATTCCAGATATCTACCTTGGACTGAAGAGATGCCTTCTCCTTTTTTAGGAGATTTATTCTGTCCTTGAGAACTTGATTCTCTTGGATTAGAACAGCATTTTTGTCTAGAAAACTAGCAAATTCAACAACTGACTCTTCTAGTTTTGAGATCCTATCAGCATAGTGATTGTGCCTTTCCTTTGCTGTCTCACACTCTTCAAAAAGGTCTCTGAACATCCCATTCGGATGAATGTAATCAGCAGAGATCTCTGCTATGGCTTCCCTAAGGACCTCTATTGATAATTCTGGATTGTGAAAATCAAATACTATGTCAATCATCTCTCTTGCTTCCCTTGCATCCTCACTTCTTGCCATAAGCCATGGCTGAGCTTCCATGGTTGATGTTGTTTTAGTTTCCTCCTCAGAGTCACTCCATGTTTTTATGGCCAGTGCCTTCTGCGGTTTTCTGTATGCTTTCTTCTCTGGAGCTTTCTTTCTTCTGAACTCTTCTTTTGGAGGTTTTTTTACAGTCTACAACAAAGTGTCCTAGTTTGGCACAATTGATACAGGCTGAGTCTTGTTCTTTCCCTTTATCTTTTTATTGTTGTTCTTTCCTGAAGTTTTTCTTCTTTTTGTTTCTGAGAAATCTTTTGAATTTTCTGGCCAGCAAAGCCATATCCTCGTCTGAGTGTTCTTATTTTGATTTTGTAGAACTAGACTCTGTAATTGTTTCTTCCCTTTTGGGTTCTGCTGCCTTCAGAGCAAGGTTCTTTTTCTTCTCTACTGCTTCCTCTCTTCTCTACAATATCTCCAGTTGATAGGTGTATAATACTCCAAAGAGAGTTGGCAGAGTGGTTGTGTTGAGATTCCTTGACTCTCTGTTGGCAGTCGTCCTGGCATCCCATTCAGGTGTGAGACATCTCATGAACTTCAGGTTGAGCGCCTTCTGTTTAATGGGAAGATCTAGTTCATTGATTAGTACGTTGAATCTTTCGTAGAAGACTGTGAGATTTTTGCCCTCTTTCATTTGAATCCTTTCATACTGCTGGATCAAGACGTTTCCCTATTTTCTCTTATTTTAGAGGTTCCTTCCATTCGTAGTACTAGTGTATTCCAAACTTCTTGTGTAGTTTTACAATGGATCACTGTTTCGAACAACTTAGGCTCTAGAGTTTGATAGAGTATGTTCATAACTTTGTTGTCGAATGAAATGAGCCCCCAGTCTTTCTCAGTGAAATATTTTTCTTCCATTGGAACTAGCTTTTTGTCATCATTGGAATAAATGGACCGTGCATAATTGTTTTGAAAATTCTCCTGTCTATGACATCCATGTGCATCCTAATTCTATTTTTTCAATGACTGAATTTGTCAGTCGTGCACTGTGGAGGGCTAACATGAGTACCAAGCAGAGATATTCTCACAAAACTATTAATAACTTCTTTCTAAACAAAAACAAGAGCTGATATAATAAAGCAAGGGACCTTTTTTTTCTCTTCACAGTCGTTAGGCCTAAAGAGATAGGCTCTGATACCAATTGTTACACTAAAAGGGTTGAAACGAGCCTAGAAGGAGGGGTTGAAAAGGCTAATCAAATTTGTTTAGATCTAAATGAGCTAATTTCTTCACTCTTCTATAGGTAGTAGAGATACCCTGTTGACTCAGTAGAGTGACAGATCTACTATGTGTTGTTGACTATTTAACCTTTCTGTGTGACAATGATTCTTGTTATTCTATTTTAGTTATCTATGTCAAAAGCAAGTAATAACAATGATCAAGCATAAAATGTAAAGGCACACAGGATTTATAGTAGTTCTCACAATAGAGTCCAATTGAACTCTAAGACTTACGTCCACTCTTCCCTTAGAGGTCAGTGTGACCAACCAAGAGGTATTTCATCATGTATGGGGTTTTTGGTTGACCCTTAATCTTCTTACAGAGTACTCAAGTGGTGTAGTCTTATACTGCAAACCTTTCTTGAAGTGATTTCCTAGAGCTCTTCTGATTTATACACCAAGTGGTTACCCTCCAGTGAGGAAACCTTCTTCAAGTGTTTGTAAGCGTCTGAGAAAGTTTTGATGCAACACTTGTTTAGCTAGCTTGATTTCCCTTTTAACACAGCTTGATTTCTCAATCAAAATCAACTTATGAAACTCTGCTGCCATCCTCCTTTTATAGACAAGGCTCTTTCACTAGTCATTGTCCTTTTTGTATGTCAAAATAATCTCAGCCATCGATTTTTATCAGGAAGTGTCCAAAGCCAACTTCCAACGCTCCTGAAAATGACCTGAGAACAATCCAATCTGTATAAAACTATACTGTGATGCTGTCTTTTTCTCCTGTACTGAGCTATGCTGTGTCACTCTGCTATCTTGCTAGCAGATGAACAAATAGCCTCCAGTAGAACCTTCTAAACTGATCACTGGACATGATTCATCTTGTGCACTTCCAAATTCACTTTGCTGTCTTATTTTATCCTTCTAACTTGAAGTCCCAAACCAGTTCATCTGCGCTCTGCTGAATTAATGATTTCAACCCTTCTATTCTAAGTTACAAGCTCTGTTGCCTTAGTGAATCCTTGAGAGTTGTTTTGCTTATCATCAATTTCTTAGGGCTTGATTCAACATGCATTCACCATCAAATACGAATTCATAATCGTTAAGAAAATAGAGATTTAGGAGATAAGAAGAACACCTTTTTAAATTGAAAGCGAAAGATCCAAACTTGCGATTGATCCTAGTGGAAATTAAAGTCGTCAACAAAGATTCCAAACATAACTAGAGGATTTGGAATGAATCTTTGGAAAACTAGGGCTCTAAAGTCCAAGATAGTCTAAGAAAAATCAAACAACAAAGTTACATGTTATATTTATAGGCAGAATAAATAATCTAACAAAAAATATGAAAATCTAGTAATAATCTTGTGGAAGATGTACTAGTAACGGCCTGTTGAGCTTTCCTTCATGGCCCATTAAGATGTTGGAACTTAAGAAATTATGAAATGTTAAACTGGTAACAGTCCGTTACACATATTTCACAGCCCGTTACTAATGCATGTATGGGAAGCTGCTCTCGACTTAACATGTCACCCGTGAATAGCTTGTAATGGCGAGTGACTCTTCGACAACATATCCAGTAATGCTTTTCTCTCTGTCATGGTCATCATAGCCATTCGTCATGCCCGTAAAGCTTTATTTAACAGCAAAATACAAACTTAAACACTCCAAAAGATCCTGGACACTTCCAAATATATTCCATCATCTTAATCACTCCATTAAATCTTTGTCTTGTATCAAAAACATGAAAAATAGCTCGAAGAGTTTTGAAATTCACCGACCTCGATAAGATCTCGTCGTAGAGGACCGCTTCAATGTCAAAGGTTTCCACTGGGATTTCACCATCAATCCATTCCCGAAATTTAACGAAGGCATCTAAGTCGTCTTTGTCCAACCCTGGCTTAAAGGTGCGACTTAGGTGGACACCACTCCTTCATTGAGCCCGAACGGGCCATAGATCTCCCTCGGGAGCATCCACGAATACAAATTTGTTTTTTCAACCTGTCAACTTGTGAAGAATGCTCGCAAACATGCTTTTGTTGGGCAAGGAGGTGATGCTATCTTCTGGTTTTGAGGATAAGGAGGTGCATGAAGCATTGATGGAGATAGATCATGACAATAAGGCCCTAGGTAAGGATGGGTTTACTGCATGATTCTTTAACAAAACATGGTCAGTCGTGGGTGTGGATGTTACTAGAGTTGTCCAGGGTTTCTTTAGATCTGGCTATCTTTTGAGAGAATGGAACACCGCTGTGGTTTACTTGGCTGCTAAGTGTGAGAACCCAGCTTCGCCAGCAGATTATTGGCTAATCTCCTGTTGTTTTGTGCTATACAAAATTGTCTCGAAGATGCTTTGTAGAAGACTGAGCTCTGTATTGCCTAGCCTGATAAATGAAGCTCAATCAGCTTTTTTTAAAGGTAGATACATAGTGGATAATTTGATGCTTTGTCAGGAGAAGGTGATAGGGTATGAGAGGAAACATATATCGCTTAGATGCTTGATGAAATTGGACATTAAAAAAGCGTATGACTCAATTAATTGGAGCTTCCTTCAATCCTTAATGCAGCAGCTTGGGTTTCGTGACTTGTTCATAGGTTGGGTGATGGCTTCCATCTCTACAATGAGCTATACTTGAGAGGTGAATGGAGGTTATAAAGGTATTAGACAGGGTGATCCTATTTCACCCTAACTGTTTGTGCTGGTCATGGAGGTTCTAACTAGAAGAATAAAGAGAATGAGTCAAGGGAAAGACTTCCACTTCCACCCCATGTATAAGAGACTTGGAACTATCAATTTGTGTTTTGCAGATGATTTAGTGATATTCTCGAAGGCTGACCCTGACTCATTAAGAGCCATCAAGCAACGATTGGATATCTTTGCCATAAAAAGTGGTCTGCAGATCAGCTACCCTAAAAGTGTCATGTTGGTTACAGGTGTTCCTCAAACAAGTAAGTTGGAGTTGGCTGGTTTGATGAGTATCCAACCTGGGAGTATGCCTATAAGGTATTTAGGTATCCCTTTATCTGCTCAAAAATTGAATGTGAAGGCTTATGGTGTGCTTATTGACAGGATTACTGATAGAATAATGCGGTGGCATGCTAGATTTTTGTGTTACTCAGAAAGATTATAATTGAAGAAGTCCATCCTGTTATCCATGTACATGTATTTGGCTCAAGTATTGCTATTACTAGTTGTTGTGGTAGATAAGGTGGAGGAGAGGTGTAGATCCTTCTTCTGGTCTAGAACTGCGATGAATCCATGCAAGGCATTAGTATCCTGGTCTAATGTATGTGAATAAATCAGGTGAAGGGTTGGGAATCAAAGGTGTTAGACACTGAAATGTTACCATGTTATTCAAGTCTGCATGGGCTGTTCAGTGAAAGCCTGACGACTTTGGATAAAATGATTACATGAATATTATATAAAAGGCCATTCACGGAGTTCTATATAGAAAAAGGTAGGTCAAGGTTGGGTATGGACTTTCAATGCTCAAGGTTCGTGACCTGATGATGGAGAGGTGCTCTGAGGCTATGCTGTAGACATGGAAGAAGGAAGGGTACACTGTCAAGAAAGGTTGTGATGTTCTGGTTGATGAGTGTATGAAAGTTTCATGGAAGAAAATTTTGTGGAGTAAGGACGTCCTACCGAGAAATGGCTTTATTTTGTGGCTGGTAATTCTGGACAAGCTGAGGACTCGTAAGAGGCTATATGCAAGGGGGTTGATTGAAGATGATCTTTGTGTGTTTTGTAGGAAGGCAGTTGAGGACGTCGATCATCTTTTCTTGTGGTTTCGCTGTTGAGATATACTTGAAGGTGATGCCGGAGCTAAAATTAAGCTGTCCCAATTCAAGCTCTTTTGAATGTTGGTGGAAGTGGATGTTGAGAGTATCAAAGGGGAAGACAGCCTTGGCTAAAAGAAGACGAGCAGCATTTACAACTTTGATGTACAACATCTGGAGTGAGAGGAATAGTCGTATCTTTCAACAGATATCAAATTCTCCTCATATTGTAGCTAGGAGGATTGTAAGTTCTATTATGTTGATCGTGTAGAGAGCCGTGATTAAATGGTTGTAATCCCTTTGGGGTGATACTTTGAGTGATTAATCGAGCTTTTATTGTTTTACAAAACAAAAACAAAAACAAAAACAAAACTTAACCTAGAACTCAGACTCCAGCAAATTCCAATTGGCGAATGAAAGCATACCCCACAATAGGTTGTCATCAACCATCGACAAGCCAAAAACTAGACTTCAACTCAAAGATGAAAGAAAACAAAACACATCTAATCAAAAGTAAGAAATGAATACGGAACAGGGGCATATTGCAACACAAGCAGAACTTCGAAGATCTTACTCAAAGTCGTGAGGACATAGGATACCTCACACTTCTTACTCGTGTACTCCAGGACTACCCTTCAACGATCAGTTGCCGTCTCCTACAATATCTACAATATGGTAGAAGGGCATAGTATCATACATAAGATAAAGTCGTAAGCTGATTGGCATAAAGATCTTTGCTTATCGTTATCGATTCCATTTACAAAATGTCCCACGATACAGAAAGCAGACATGAAAAGGAATCTCTACTCGGTTACTTTAGGAGGAATGTTCCCACCATCAACCTTGAGCTTGTTCGAGGACTTCTGGGGCTCAAGAGTTGGCATGATTGATTCAGCAGATCTTTTTGAAGTATCGGTTTTCTCAGTTTCACGCGGGCTTATTATCAGCTTCTTCTTCTCAATGTTTTCAAACTTACTAGTGGCCGATGGAACAGTTCCTATGCTCTTCATGGAGGTGGGTCCATCTGTCGTCAGTATAGCTGCTTCATCCCTCGAGGCATACCACATATTACCACAGGAAAGGCATTCTAACTGCAGTACATAGAATTAAAGGCCTCACTTCTCAAGGGGGACATTACCCAAAAATTGGAACATTTTTAGAACGGGATGCGCACATGTGTGATGGGATTATCCCATCACAATTCTACGTCATGCGTGTTAGACCACCCCACCACATATACACTAGAAACTGTTATCACAACTTTCCAAGAACCAACACAATAATGAGACGAACTGGAGACCCAGAAAAAGGGCCTATAGAGATTGCAGTTCAGTTTACTTATCAACATGCAAGTAATATCATGAATTTTTCATCATCACCTTGGATTCTTGTAAAATTGGTTCTCAACATGCAAGTAAAAAAGAAATGACAAAAGTTCCCAAATTTGAATACTACAACCTCTGCTATTGTGTTTGTTTGGCCATGGTGTGTGTGGCGCGACAATATTTGATGAATGTGAAAATACTCATGGTTTTCTTAGTTTAAATCTTTGTTTTTGTCGGGTTTTCAGAGTTTTGTGTCGTTTGTGATAGTATTGTGTTTGTGGATATGAGGTACTGCTGTTTCTCTTCTTTTTGGTGTAGAACAACGATTTTATGAAGTATTTGAAGTGTTGGAATGGATGTCAAGGTGTTTCGAATCGTTTCAAAGCATAAAAGGCATACTTGGTGATTTTATGAAGTGTCACAAGCTATGACTACTTGCTTAACGGGCCGTGATGCATATGCTGTAGCCAAAAATGCTGTTTCACGGGCTTAGTAACGGCTTAGTAACGGCCCATGAAGACCTTGCTATGTGCCGTTACCAGTTCATTTGACAGAATTTTCCAAAGTTTAAATGCAGTTACGGGCCGTGAAGACACTGTTATGAACCGTGAAGGAATATCTTACGACGATATTGCACTAAGACTTTCATATCTTTTGATAGATTATTGTTTAGGCATATAAATATCACATATATTTTCATCGTTTGAGATGTCTTAGACTTTCTACACATAGTTTTCATCAAAGATTCGTTCCAAAACTCTCTAGTTAGAGTTTTGAGCGTGTTGTCTCGATTTTCATTTCGTGTTGAAGATTGGGTCAAGCTCGGATAATTTTCATTCGGTGATATAGAGAAGACCTTTTTTTACTCATTTCTCGTTTTGATTGATATGTCTTCGTTTTTATTGTTGTTTGTAATTATGTCATGCTTAGTGAGTTGATCTCTTTTAGAGAGGCCATGTATGATGTAACGGATCTCGATGAAGAATGGGATTATGAGATGGATCATTATGTGCTTAATTCATGATTGTGATGTTGGATATCTTAGTGAATACGTGAAAATCATATTTTGATGCATGATTCTAGTTTAGGTTGGCCATCTAAATTCGTCTCATGTATTAGAACCGCTAACTTGATTGATTCTCTTTTCGGTTAAGTATCAGTAGCAACTAATAAATTTAGAGTTAAGTTTTCTTTCTCTAGATTTGCTAGTAATTCACATTGTTTAGATAAAGTATGATTGAAGGTTTCTTGTCAAATGTAATCTAAGGAAATTAAACCTTCTCATCCTTGAATCAGCTCATCATTAGTATAATGTATGCTTTCATAGTTCGGTTAAGTAACGAGTTAGCATTGGTTTTGTATGCTTTCATGGGAATTAACCAAAATAGATAAGATAGTGAACTTTTTTACGTTTCCTATTCAACGAATCAATTATATGATTGATAATTAATCCCATGGTAGTCTTGAGTGATGTTATGTGTACTTGCTAGCTTAATCCATATAGTTCGCAACAAATCGACAATGTTTCATTTACATGGATAGTTTAAGATCATTTTTACTTTAGTTTAGTTTAGATTAGTTTTCATAATTGTTTTACAAACCCCCCAATTCACATAAGTACATCAAAATCAGGAATAATCACATTTGTTTCAAATAAAATACATTACAATGTTGGTCCTTGTGGAAATGAACCTTGCTCATCCTATATACTTAATTTACATATTTAGGGATATGACAAGATATTAATTTGTTGGGCTTAATGGCATACATCAGTATTATATTATCCACACTTCAAAACCATGAAAGATATTCAACTGCGAAAAGGTGCTAAAATATTAGTTGTATTGTGGTACACACATCAGTATTATATTATCCACACTTCAAAACCATCAAAAGCTTATGGAAGCAAGAATGAAATGCGGTCAAAAGTTCAAAACTACATCCCCTATTCAACTTGTTTTTGTTTGAGGTGTTTTTGTGACACTTGGTATGTGGTGGATAATAAATATCCACCCTTGACGCCCATGAAAGACATCCACGCGAGAGAGAGTATTAACATACCAATGTTTTCGTATACCATCTATCACAGTCAACAATGCAATAGAGATAAGCTTTTTCTTTCTTTCTTTCATTCATTCTTTCTTTCTTTTCTTAGCTTTTCATTTCTTCTTATCTTCTCTTCTCTTTTTCTTTTCTTTTCCTTTTCCTTTACTTTTTCTTTTTCTTTTTTTTTTCTTTTTTGGGTGAAAAATTAAGACATTAGAGCATATGTGACATGAGATTATGCTTTAAATCCCGCAACCTCCCGTTATAATCATTTTGAGCATCTGAAAGAGTCCATTCCTCAACATAAATATTACTTTTAGAACTAGTAATGGAAAATTCTGAATTTCTTTTTTTTTTATTAAAAAAAAAAAGCACACTGCTGAAGAGTAAGTGATAAACCTGGTAGCGATCTCCATGCCCAGCATGAATGATTTCTCGAAGGCCAACATTTCTCTCACCGCATCTTTTGCACCGGGCATCAGTCATCTGCAATGGTGTACATGAACAATAAGTAAGAAGAAAGACAGCAATTATCAGAATCTAAGATGCAAACCAACAAATTAGGAAGATCTTCCATGGACAAAATTTACCAACAGGAAAAGAGTGTACCTGCAGTGTTTCTGGCTCCTCTGGTTGATTCCTTGCAAGCTCCTCTGCTGTCAGGCCCTCCTATTAAGAATTCGTTTAATGGAGGGTTAGCAACCAAAAAAAAGTCTGAAGTTGCTAAAAATACAATAACTTCAAGCGAGCTCAGGAGAGTCAGAGACAGGAGCCTAGTTCAACTCAACTGGATGTACACAACAGTCTCCCACACATTGCTGCTATACATGTGTGTCACATGTTTTGAGTACTGATCATTCTAAAAGTAAGGAGAGGTCAAACAGGACTAATTCCTCCGAAACGACCGAATTCATCAAATCAACACAGGTTCATCAAACCCACCAAATCATAAACCCAAGCCGTTAACTAAATGTGTTTTTTACAAATAACCGACTGAAATCATAGATATTTACCAAAAAAAAAAAAAAAAACTACCTCAAATCTTCATATTTACAAAAAAAACTACCCAAATCATAACATATTTTCATAGTACCTGTCGTCATTAGTCACGCCATTTACTTTAACGGTCAAAACACAAAATTACAAAATTGACCTTAATTGAAATATTAATCTAAATTTCACCATCATTTTTCTTCTATTCGCATCTCTATAGGATTGACATAAAATTTGAGATTAATAATGAAAGAAAAAAATGATTATGATTTTAGTGACAAAATTAGGAAATTTGAGCAAGATAATGTTTGAGAACAAAAGAAAAAGAGGGGGGGGGATTGAAAAAGAACTAATGAAAAGACAATAAATTTTGATACAAAGGGATGAAAAAGTTGTGTAAATAAAAGTATTAAGGAAAAAAGAAAAAAAAGGAAGAAGTAGAATGCCGTTAACGTTTGACTAACGACAACGGGTGTTATGAAAATATCATATGATTTGGGTAGTGATTTTATAAATATAAAGATTTGATGCGTCTTTTTATAAATATCTATGATTTCAGCTAGTTATTTGGAAAAAAAAAAACACTAACAAAATTAGTTAAGAACCAAAACAATTAGAGGTTTGGGTTTAGAAATTATAAATTGCAATAGTTAGGGAATGAATGGCAAAGAAGGATTGAGATTGGAGGTGGCGTGCGATGACGAATGCTTTCCCAGAGCAGCTGCTATCGGCGACGACGATCTTCTGTCAGGATCCAACTAGATTCAACCACACCGATTCAAGGACGTCGAAGCTTGGACGGCGACCCTAGTTGGGGAGGCCGAAGGACGAGATTCTGATTGTTGTCGGTGGCATTGAAGGAGGGACGACGGCATCGGGACAGGACGGGGGAGGTGGGAGGCAGTGCTCCAACAGCATCAACATTCATTGAGGTGTTTGGGTGGGTATGAGAGATGGGGAAGTGATTACAATTTAGGACCAAATTCGTTTGTTGAGAGGGTATAATAATCGATTTGCAAACAATTCAGTCGCAAATTTACGACCACACCTGATTTCGGACGCTAAATAGTGACCACATCTGGTTTCGCTCGCAAAATTTGCAACCAAAAGTCAATTTCGGTGGCTGATTATTATTAGCGGCCACTTCCCTATTTTGGTCGCAATTTTACGACCATTGAGATGTTAATAAGGTAGGTTTTTTTTTTTTGTAGTGTTTAGGCAAAACATTAAAAAAGATTACCGTAATATGAAACTATTAAGTCACATCTAAAACATATATTGAACTGCTCCAGTTGTTGTTCAAGAATCCAGGATAAGAAAAAGAAGACGAAACAGGCAACATCATGCTGCACAAAAACCAAGGCCTAGTTGCTAGTCGAGTAACTTGTGTTTCAACTGTCAACCCCACCAATGAAACAGCACATCTCATTTTATTCCATCATTCTATACTATTGATTTTCAAATCCTATCAATGATGGAAAATACTGGGCTGTTGTCATTCTATATTATTGATGAGGACCAATATGAGTCAACCTTAGCATGTCAACAGTTTTCCCAGGAAGTAACTTGTCACAACAATTTCATGAAACTTTTTCCTCGAACATATTTAGGTAAGATAATCACTGTACACAACAATAACAATCCTCTGGGAGGTGTGTTGCACTTATGCCCCTCTTCGAACTTTTATTGACTCAAGAAACCAGTGATAAATAATAACCTTCAGAAGAGAACTAAAACGCCAATCAGCTTTTATGAAGAAAGAACCAAAACATTAAATTAAATTAAGTTAATTAAATAAATAAAGGGAAAGGGAACATCTCTATATTTACTTTGTCAATAAAATGGAACTATGAAAAAGATCCATTTCCATAATCATGTCAATCCAAGCATCTCAAAGTTAACATCAGGTCCAATGATTAACAATTAAACAGTGACCAACACAATCAGTTTCAAGAGTAAAGCCAGAAAACTTCAAGAGCAAAACTTGTGCCAACATCTCCTAGAAGGTAGAAAATAACAATGGCTATTTCTTCCATGAAACCTAGAATTTACTACAAGCAACAACTTGACCGATCTAATATGTAGGAGAGAAAACAGAGCAAGAGAGTTTATAACAATGACACGAAACTTGAAGCAGTTCAATAAACAAGTATTCGAATGGTCAACAACTAAAGTATTTTAATGGAAATTTCATTATAAAAAAAAAAAAAAAGACATACCTTCAATTCATTAGGTGACATGTTCAATATCTTTGATGGCTCCAAATCCCCATTTAACAAGCGGCGGACTAGCAATGAATTGTTCTGAAAAGATCAGAGGATATTCAACAAGAAGACAATACAAGAGGCAATGCACAAGTGGATAATACTACCTTCATCCCAATAATATTGTAATGTTTTGACCACGCATGCATGCCGAGGCAAATTTTTATGTCGTGTCACGGAATGATCAAATGACAATTCCCAAAAATAGGCCATGTAACATTGATGATTGTTGTTGTCATGTAGTCTGTCACTTAGTCCTTCACTCAAGAGGTTTTTATTGTTGTATCCTTTAGTTAGAGAAGAGAGTTCATTAAGATGCAAGCCGAATGGTATCAAATATCTAATCATTCTGATATTTCAAACACAGATAAAGTAATAAACTAGGAACACAGATGACCCTGAAATGCAAAGACACAATAAACACTAACTGCAAAACGCTAAATGCAAATAGACCATAACAGCCAAAATGGAGAAATTCAGAAATGACGAGAAAAGAAAAGGAGATAAATAGGGACAAATAATTTCATAGTTCATACAGTTACATCAGGTATCCATCCCGGAGTAATAAAGCATATGCAATGTAGGAGCATGAATTATGTAGGCCCACTGATAGCATGAACCCGATCATTTGCTCTTAATGACTATATAAGCCAACTGATAGCATCCAAACTTTGAATAAGCAATTTGTAATTGCTACTGATAGCCTTCGGAGTAAAGAAGCATGTATGAAAAGAACGGTTGGAATGAGGACAAGCCAGCTAACAGGTTCCACTAGCTCGGCTAATTCTCTTCATGATACGACAACAATTTTTAAAAGACTGAAATTTCATTTCGAGATAGTAAACCAATGCCATCTAGCAACATGACAGCAAACAATTTGTTTAAAGCAGTGGACCTTACCCTTTTTTGAAGGACAGCATAATGAAAGAAGAAAAGAGCAAAAGATAATGTAGAATATCAGCCTAACCTTAAGGTTAAACACCATCCTCCTCAGGTTTTGGTTATACTTGGAGAAGTCTGAGGAAGATGCCTCATGTGAGGCCTTCTCAAGTGCAACAACTCCGAAAACAGCAGAATCAGGCCATTTCAGCCGGTTGGCATCCTGTACCCTCTGACACTTCAGAATCGAATAAAAGTTTCTATTTTTCTCCAAGTGGCATATTTGGTGACACAAGTCAACAAGAGGAGAACCAGTTTCCTCATACCTTACCCTTTTCCTGAGCTGTGTCTGCAGCGATGGCCTTGTCACCTTCGGAGGGACAAACATCAGTGCCTTCATCCTCCCTCGCCGGGTTCTCAGATGAAACACATGCATACTCAACTACTTGAAGAAGTTTCTCCAACCATTTGTCACGTTGAGACTCTTTAGTAAGAGCCTTAAATTGAGCCAAGATAGTTGTGTATTTTGACATGTTAGCAGTTCCAGGTGTGTCAGGCTTGTGTTGTTCAGGTCTACCAGTCCCATCACTCTCCCTTGAAACTTCAAGGGGTGAAATTGTCTTTTTCCTCAACATTCTTTTATTTTTGTTTTGCTCATCGAGCTCTGCTGGTGCTTCCACGGTTTCTACATCAGGAAGCTCTCCAAGGCGGGATGTGGTTTTCTGTACAAGGAGGTCAATTTCATGCTGTTTTTTGTCTTCATAGTCTTTATCAGTCAGCTTGAACAGTTTGCGCTGCTCGGTGTCATAAACCTTCTGTACAATAAAACCAGGATGCTGTTTGCGATTGGGCAGCTGCTTGTTCAACGGTACAAAGTGTACCACACACTTGTGCATCACAGACTCTGCAGGAACTTCGTCCCGGTGGAAACTGTAGAATAGTTCCCTTGTATCACGCGCTTGCCAGCTTCCACCTCCTTTTTTCTCAGCCTCCTCAGGACGGTAAAACCACTGCCCAGTGACCATCATGCTAGCATCTGTTGTCTGAGTGATGTCCTAAAAGCATTAAAACAGAAGTCAAGTAAAAACCAAGAAACTGAACGCGATAAACACTCCATTGCAGGAGAAACAAACTGCTCGTTCCATGGTTTCCTAAGTGACCTGGTGGAACTATAATCTCTCTCTTAGTGCAAGGGACTTCACCATTCCGAGATAACATTAGGTAGTACCTTGACCTCATTACTCATCTATTTTTTCCTTGTAATAAAACGATATAGCAACGATGCCAGTTACAAGGAAAACTTACTGCCATGAGAAAAAACACAGGCATAAAAAGTCGCACAATAATTTGCAAATAATCGAAGCATTAATTCGAAGACAAATACAGAAATAACATAAACAGTGAAGTTTAATGTGAAGAGAGAACTTTAAAAAATAATAACTAAGCTAAACAAGACTGCAAACATTGAACTCTTAGCGGAAGTAAAAGCCTCCAAGCCATTCTTTTGACGGATCAATATAGCTTGTCTGGGGAATCCATATTCCATATTAAAATGTCTAGTCGTAGAAGGCAATCATCCATGACGCATGCTTAAGCCTAAGAGGGAACTTGTGTCCCTTCAGAGCTTTTTCCCAGCCGATGCATTCAGGGTAACACCGTTCAACCTTTGACCGTCATTAAAACTCAGCTGTCACATCCAAATCCCAAAAAATGTTTAAACCAAAAAGTCCCAGCAAAAGTGCTTTAGAGCAGCCAATAACAATAAAGTTTAGTATGGCATTTTTAGGTAATCTAGTAAAAATTGATGTTTTCTTTTAACCGATTAATGATTATAAACTTTACCCGCTTGCTGCATTGCTTGTAGGGGCAACTAGCACAGATGAAAAAGGCATAAAATAACCGCCAACAACTAATGTATCACAGAATTATTAGTTACCAATTATGAGAGCATAGATTGTAAAATAAGGGATAAGATCCCGAGAACCTCTAAATAAACACTTTAATTTAGCATGTTTTAAGTACTTCTATGACTAGAATTTATTCAAAGTACTTTTATGAGTATTCTGCATCCTTTTAAGTGCTTCTATAAAATTATCAAGTATCAACAAATGCATAAGAAAACATGTGATGTAAAATTTGGTTATAATGTCTGCTTATTTCATTTTATTTTATTTTTTTCCCCTTTCCCCTTTCCACTTTCTTCTTCTTTGTTTCATTATTTACTTATTTATTTATTTTAGATAAAACAGAATACATAGCGAGAAAGCACCCCAAAACTGCCGTTGGAATATCTTTATTTCCTATATTAGAATAATTATTTAGATATAATGTTTCCTTATTATCTTAATTCCTATTATAATGTTTTCATATCTTGTATTTGACTACTCTATAAATATAAAGTCTGCATCAATAAAACATCATATCCTCCTCTATTTTTTATTTCATAACAACTACGTTCAACCGATTAATTAGCGTAACACACCAAATACGATCAATTGATACTTAATGGGCACTTAATGATCATTTGGTATCCTCGTCCATTGCCCCGAGCATTTCATTTAACTCTTATGGTACAACTTATTCTTGGTTTCATAATTCATATACTCCCTTCGTCCTATAATATTTGCAATGGTATGCCCTTTGAGACGTTTTATTCTTACTTTTAACCATGTCAAGTTTTTTTTTTTTTTTTTGACAGGATTAAAGTTTACAACTTAATCTATTGTTAGTGTTTCACAATAATTTTGTAAAAATTATGTTTGATCGTCACAAACCAAACTACGTGTCATTGCAAAAATTATGGGATGTAGGGAATACTTCATAGTTAACACTTCATTAATGTCATTTTGATAATTCTCACTCTCCTTGTTTCATTGAATAAACTTAATGTTCTGCTACATAGGAGGTAACGAAACCGGCAAGGCCAAATGAACACTATTGTTCTGCTCTACATAACTGATTTTTATTTGTTTTAAAAACCCAACACTTGCTTTATCTTTCCAATTAGACAATGCAGACTCTTCATAACTGGTTATCTATTGCCATATCTTTATAACTGCTACATAATAGATTAAAAATCTTCTATAATTCAATTTATACAAGCCCATTGATAAGTGCTAAAATCTCCATGTTTTCCTAAGTTAAAATACTTTGTTTTAGAAACTTTCGAGTCATTTTCATGCCATTAAGATAAATTTCATCTTTCGAGACGTTAGTACTGCTATTTTTTTAGTTTTTTATCGTGTAGGTACAGAAAAGGATGATTTTGAGCGTAAACGAATAGTGGTGAATATGCAAGGTATAGGAGAAGGATGTACAATTGATCTGGATGAAGTCCAGAGCGAAACAAAGCCATTTCATATGTCACAAACATGAACACATCTTCCTTGACAGAAAGTATATAGAAATTGTGTTGTTGCCACTTAATCTCCCAATTTGCTTGTTCTGTTGGTGTGTGTGTGGAAGCATGAGATGAAAACAAAAGAATAAAAAGTAAAATAGAAAGCATTCATCGAGGTATAGAAAGCGAGGCGGCTAGGGTTAAATGTGAAAAATTGATGGATTTCTCACATCTTCCTTAATTTGTTAAATAGGGGTAAGCAGTCAAGTGGAGTTCGTTTGGATTAGTGATAAGCCGCTCCCCTCCTAACGGTGAGGTCAGGACAGAGGGCACCAAAAAACAACTTCTCTACGTAAAATAGCGATAAGATCTACGTACATTACCTTATATTACAAGGCTATCCTCTCTACACGTTGCACTTGACGGATCATGTGGCTACGTTCCTTTCGTTTTTCCTTAATTTGTAAAATACGTGATTTTCATCATGACTTCCCACTACTCGATCGGTCTCCTATGTTTAATGTATATCAATTCTCCTTTGGCTCATATGTGATCGACTCAATTGATTGTTTGATCTCTAATCCTTTGTGAACTAGTCGGATTTAAAGATTATATTCATGGATACCCATAATATAAATTGGATCGTAATGCTTGATTGGGATTTTCATTGATTTTATATGAAGGTTAATCAATTCGTAACTAACAAGTGACACGGGTATTAACGAATTTATGATGAGTTGTAGTTTTTGGTACGCCCGGGTTTTATGTTTAGAAGATGCCGCACGTGGAAGTGGACATGGTCTATATCCATGATTTTTTGGCAAAAACCTACACGATGAGCTGGTATGAAATTTGATGTACCTATTATTGGTCACTCGTTTAGATTGCGAATTCGATGTGTTGTTTTGGTTTTTGTTATCCTCCCTATCCTTTTAACTTCAGCTCGTCATGGTAAAGTTTGACTTGTGGATCTTATTTCTTTGATTACAAGTCTTCTTTGGCCCTCTCGGTCATGATTTTCACTGTTGAGTTTGTGCTCATTTGTACTTTGTTTTTGTCCATTGTTCTTTTGATTTTATTTCAGGTAAACTATGTGAGAGTAAGGATGATCAAATATGCATTAGAAGATGAATGGAACTAAAGAATTTTATTCATTTGGAGATGGGAAATTGGCATAAAATCTCCTCCAACGTTTGCACGTTAG
>JAOVYX010020551.1:0-16897 GCA_035668315.1 Drosera spatulata | reverse complement strand
CACCAATTCAATAGCCTAGTGTCAAACTAACTACTCCATTTAAGATCACATATGCTCAATTTAAGTCTATATCCATGGTATGCTGTTGCAAGACTTCACAAACACGAGCAAATCATCATTTTCGTAACACAAAGACACATTTTTCAATCTATGCATCCAACAAATTGATCACTGCATGCACATCGGAGTAATGGTAAAAGATAAAACGAGCACCTTGAACAGGAGGCGGGGCGAGGCGGCAGCGTGCGACGAAGCGACGTCGGACAGCGACGGTGGCAGGGCACGGCTGGTTGCACGGACAGAGAGACGGGGCGACTGGAGCGGCGAGACGGCGACGACGACACTCGGTGGCGGCAGCAGCGGTGGCGAGCGGGCTGGCTGCGACGAAGGAGGACAACGAGGCGTGGCGCTGCAGGGACGGCCGCGGCTACGAGACAGGGCGACCGCGGGGGCGACAGCGTCGGTGGCGACGCTTGCTGGCTGCGGCGAAGGAGGACGGCTACGAGAACGGCTGTGGCTGTACGGACGACGAGGCGGCTGCACGGACAAGGCGACTGCGACGGGGCATAATATCATAATTATTTCACAAATTTTTTCTCTTTCTTTTACGACGGATTCCGTCGTAAAAAAGTTAAAATTTTTGCGACTTATGTTGACTTTCTGTCGCAAAAACTTTTTTTTCCTTTTCGTTTTTTAATTTCATTTTCAGCAACGGATCCATCGCATTTATTTTAGTAGTTGCGACGGATTTTTTCTGTTGCTTAATATATCTGTCGCAAATATGTTTTTTTTTTTTTTTTTTGTAGTGTCCCAACATCCTACATTTGACATGAATATATGGGTATGTTATTTTTCTTTCTCTGACTAAAATATCCACAATGTAATGAAGTGATAATGAAGTTTAATAAAGCAATTTAAAGAGAAATTAATGGGATGTATTGTATCAATGGATGAGTGTTTTGGTATCATTATGGTGAAAAGTTAAAAAATACACATTTTTTTACGATCCAAAAATAAATGTTTTATTTATTATGTGACAAATGAAATAAAAACGTTCAATATAAATATCATGAAGTAGTGAATGATGAATTATTGTAACGTCCCGATTTTTTATTTCTTATTAATGATATATATGATGTCACTGTCGTTAGGCCCAATGCCTCGCCTAGGCAAAAATTATACTTTTTGACCGAGTCATAAAAATTAAGTTAAGTTCACTTATACATCATTAGTTTAGAAACTTTTAATATACTCAATCATAGCTCAGAATATCACTTTTGCAGTAGAATTAACATCTCTTTATAAGATAAGAATACCTTTCACAAATAAGTTACGTATAGCATCGAATTTTAAGTCACGCTTCTCCTTCATGTCTTGATCCTGTAATAAAGAGAAGAAAAAAGACACAAAAAAATAATAACCGTGAGCTATAAGAGCTCAATAACGTGTCGGTCCCCTTACCAGGGCTTACACGAGAGAAGAAGATAAGAAAAAAAAGGGGAAATAATCACTTGGATCCTTTGTTCCAACACTCTGGAATTATCATACCAATCTAACATTCACAATTATCATCAGAAGCATACTAGTGATTGTAACGCCCCCGACTTTCTGCGCCGGAAGACACGTGAGCGTTATGCCGTCACGGACCCGGTCCGTGATAAGGCTACACAAACCGAATAGGTTTTAGGAGTATAGAAGTCAAGGAACTATAAACAGTAACCGAATTCATAGCTTACAGTCCCAAATACCTGTTTAGTTACAATATTAAAGCGGAAGCTATGCAGATCGTTTATTACATTTAAACGATATAGACATCTGATCTGTCATAATATCCAAAGTACATGGATTCATCTATATACAAGAAAGCTCTCTCTAAGAGCCTTCAGGTGCTGCTGGGGGCATACCTGTAATTGAAAAACATAACCATGAGCTAATGAAGCTCAGCAGCCTCAGGTGTATGAATCCCAATTACAGGGAACTTCCGCTAACGGCTATGACGACCGCCGAAAGTCCCTAAAACATTTTTATATATATTAGAAAATATGGGTGCCATATCACACAACATTGTTTCTCATTTCTTTATACGGCTTTGTATCGCTTTTAAGAGTCACTCCTTTCTTTTGCAATTAATTAGGGTTCATGACTCGGCTCAGAAGCGACGACTCCAAGGATATGACCGACTCGAAGTATAGAGATAAGATAAAGTATCAATCGTCAGCCGGGTTACCCAATAGATTCTGTTTTCGTACCTGCCTACTCTGTGCGTCGTCTTACACCTCTTGTGCGCATTCAATGAGGTATCGTTTGCCTACATTGAGATAATTTGGGCCTCCCTGCAGAGAGCAACCCGTGCCCCCGTCACATCGGCGTAGAAGCCGCTGCATGCATGCAAAGAGGATGGGGGATGCCCATCTCTCCCTAGCTAATCCTCACCCATGACGATGACTCAAAGGATAATACAAGACTGTAATGACTCAAACCCAAGCCACCAAGGCTATTCAAGGAAAACAGATGATCGCAATGGATCGAAGAAGGGACACCATGTTCGACCTTCTCAATAATTTCAAGAAAAACGACCAACGATCCAACGGATCCACAAGGGATGTCAATACCGTCTTTATCAGTTCAAGGAGGCGATATTTCTTATTTGTTTGCTTTTCATTAGTTCACATGGATAGTGTAACTATGCTCCATATCCCTCGTTTCTTTTTTTATTAATCATTTAGCGATCGCTTTCATTTATTTTCCGTGAGGATATATATATTATAAGGGTGTATTCTAATTCGTTTCAACCTCAAATACCCCAGCACATGTCAAATGTGATCGTTTATGCACGTTTGACGATATATTTCCATACGAAGGTGGTATATATCTCAAATGCGCATTTAAGTTTAAGGTTCGGGACACGAAAATATATTTTTCCTGGCCAGAAGGCCGTCGCGGGCGCGACGTCACTGTGCAAGCAAATCCCTATTTTTCCTTCGTCGCGGCCGCGACCCAGGATGGTGGCGGACGCGACTGTTCACTGGCCAGAACCTGCAGGAAACCTCTCGGTCTAACACCAGATCCGTTAATTCACACCACAACGCATCCAAACCATTATATACACATCCAACACAGCATAAACACGTCTCAAACATGCACGGACGTGTTTGAATCATGTGAACGAATAAAAAAGGTGTCTCGGACGAGTGAGGTTACCTCGAACGCGTTTGTTTTTCTTAAGCACACAAGCACACGGATGGATCCGTTGGTGTCCCCTAGCTGAGCTGCCGATGCTGATCCTCCCCTCCACGCTGCTGCTGCCCGTAGTCTTGGATTGGGCGTCATGATGATGATGAAAATGATGGTGGTGACGGTGTGGTGATGTGATCACGAAGATGGTGATGATGATGATGTTGATGATGGCGACTGCAGGAGAGGTGGCTGGAGATGGTGCCAGCTGCGGCGGCTGGCTGGTGGCAGGTAGGGGAGAGTGATGGTGGTTGAAGTGGGTTGAGTCATGAGAGAAAGGGAGGCGGGAGTGGAGAAGGTGAGTGAAGTGGAGAGGAAGTGGGAGAGGTGGGTGAGTGTGGGTTTAATCCCACGTTCCATCCCACGATACGTCTCGTTCACTCCATTATTCACCTAAATTTTGCAATATTAATCCATGAAAAATCTATTTACGTCGATAGATTTATTCCGTGTTTGAAAATATGACCTCCCGAGTCATATTCCATTATTTATGGGATTAAATCGATAGTTCTTACGCGTAACGTTTATAACGTTATAACATTGTAACGTTATTCTTTCGTAACGTTTATTGACGCGTTCAACTAATCATCCCAAAATAATCCTTCGTCATATTTGATTTAATTAATCAAATATTTTCTTAGATTTAAATATATAACCTTTTAGCACGATTTATTTTAAAATCGTAACGTTATATATTCATCTCAAAACTCCCAAAATTCTCGGGTATTACAGTGATTCACCCTAGTCACATAAGCATACTTAACACCACGTAACAAAGCTCGAAACCACGCGTCCATAGACATTATCAACGTCATTTACTACCATCATACCCTTTATGGTATGACAGTCAAGACCTCCATATCAAACAAACAGAGACAATGACACTGTGACACGACAGATCCGCAGTCCAAATCTCACGCACTACTATACTCAGCAGTTCATTCAAGACTCTGTTATATTTATCATCATATCATTCACATAAAGACGACAGACAATAGATATCCTCAATGTTATAATTGTGCCCTTAGCAAGACTTATCCAATTTCATAAGTAAACTCTCTTCAGCTTTACCAAAAGGGACATCCGCGAAAGGGGATCAGCCAAACCGGAATCCAGGGTCTCCTATAATAAGATACTCTCATACCAAAACGACCTCTCAGGGTCGATGAAAGAATATCACCATAAAGTCACTGTATAACACAAATGACAGACGCAACGCTCTTTGTGTTTTATACCACGGAGTTATCTCATCAATTATGAATTTATACTCCTTTCACACATTTATCCTCATTATACCAGCAAATAAGGCATAACATACACCATACAATAACACTCCATAACACTCAAAATTTAGCACACAACACATAACAGTTACAGTCAATATTTTATGTCAGCCACATTTAGTGATTACGTCCATAACTTCCAATGCATATTATTATACTCACAGTATAATAATACGCATCGTCACACACAATAAATTTAAGCGTTACCTTTTATCACAGTTTTTCATATGCACATGCTCAGCCTCGTCCTTAAGTGACAAGGAGCGACGTCTCCAAGTCCTATAGTATAATAGGATACGCGTATTAAGACACACCCTTGTGAATGATTATTCACGTTATAGAGTAATGCATATTTGTTCATACTTCTTGAAAAACTGCCATCGTAATATTATATGGTGGTGTCAAACTTTGATACTTATTTTGATAGTTCATGATGATGATTTTATGTTATTATCATCAATAGAAGTGTTTGTGAATATTTGGAGTTGTTTTGCAATCAAAACTGTTCATTTTTAGATTCTGTCCAACATTATCCTTCGTTATATTTAAATCTATAAATTCTCGTATACATCTTCAAAAATCATTTCGTAAAACTTTAAATAAACTAGACTCTATAATTTTTCATACAATTAGAGTTTTCATCATGAAACCTTACCAATAATAGCAGTTTATTCTTTCAAGTTCATATTTTCTGATAGATCAAACAGTTTGATCTTTCTTCACTAATCAGTTCATAAATCCTTGCATACAACTCCAAATCTAGATTTTTAAACTGTTCTTGAAACTAGACTTCAAGGTTCTCATTGATATAAGGATCATTTTCTAACTCTTTCTGTGTAATTTCAGATCAAGTCACAAAGTAATCCCTATAACAAACTTTTACAAATTAATATACCTGAACTTTTTGATTTATATCTTTAGATTCACAACTTGAAATTATGATCTATCAACTTTATCAGAAACTAGACGTGATGATTCAACATATATTAAAATCGAAATTTATCACAGAGCCTAGGATTTTTCACAAAATTTCTAAATAAGATGATCACCTTCTCTTATTAATTGTGAAGGATCCTCGTCGACTTGTAACCCTAACTTCTCCTCTTCTCCTCAAACTGTCCTTCTTCTCTTCTTTTTCTTATCTCTTCTCTTGCATGACAAGGAGTGTTTTTATATTTACAAGAAGTTTTTCAAGGAGAAAAGAGCTATTTATAGGATATTAAATCAATTAAAATAGTTTAAGTGGATAATTAGTGGGTATTTAGTGGATAATTAGTGAATAATTAATTTAATTTAGGTGAAGTAGAAATTGACATAAAGAAAAATAAGTGCCAAAATTAGGTTTAGATCATTTTCGTATAAATACGATATTTTTGTATTAAGATCGTATTTTTTCGTATTTATGTATTAGAATTACATTTCATTCATATTTTACATTCTTTTCATATTATATCGTCAAACAATCCTTTTAACCCAGCAAAATAAATTATAACATACGATAATTTACTATTTACGTTAATTATTGTGAAACCAAATTTTACGAAATTTTTTGGATCCTTACCATATTTTTGTTATTATTTTTTACAAATGAATTTTATAACCTCATTGTATAAATTACGATGATTTATCCAAAACTATAAACAATTGAAAATAATTCCAAAAAACTACACAAGGGATAATAATTTCAAATACATACAAATTTAAAATATAAAGCCCTACACTTTCTTCATCTCATATCCATCACCAATATCATCGTCGGATCTCTCATCGGAATTCGACGTTGTCGTCGGAATCATCGTCAGAATTCGGCGTCGTCATCGGAATATTCGTCAGAATCCGACGACGTCATCAGAATCTTCGTCGGATTCCGACGTCATCAGAATCTTCGTCGGATTCCGACGTCATCAGAATCTTCGTCGGAATCCGACGATGTCATCAGAATCTTCATAGGAATATTTATCGTTAGAAGATAGTCCTCGTTCTACTCTACACACAACAACAACCCAAAACAATACAAATACTTAATTGACGTTCTGTTTGCATCATGGTTCTTCTGCCGCTCTATTTTCCATATAAGGCGTTCTATTTCAGAAATTGAGCGTTTGAACAAAAATATAGAGCATCTGAAGGAACCAGAGCGTCTGTGTTTTTACACATGCGTGCCTGAAGGAAACAGAATGCCTGTGTAAAAACACAAAACGCCTAAAAAAACAAAGCGCCTGTGTAAAAACATAGAGCGCTTGAAACAAAAATAGAGCGGCTGGAATTGGACATTGCTCAATTCAATCCCGTCGAGGTTTGCTCTCTCGTTTCCACATCTAGCAGGTAGCTTCACTCTGTCAAAAAAATAATGTAAAAAAAAAAACACAAAATTTTTACAAAAAAATCGTTTAATATTTGATCAACATTATTCCTCACAGACATTTCGTCGAATACTTTCCTTGCATCCCCCA
This sequence comes from Drosera spatulata, assembly GCA_035668315.1. NCBI lineage: Eukaryota > Viridiplantae > Streptophyta > Magnoliopsida > Caryophyllales > Droseraceae > Drosera > Drosera spatulata. The sequence goes on along the minus strand of JAOVYX010020551.1, from coordinate 9,927 downwards.
CCGTCCACATTTCACATATAAATTTACTTGAAAATCCCATGAACCTATCAAATATTGAGTCGCAGAGATGTGTCACGATCAGTGAAACTGGGCTAGTAAGAATCCTTATGACGGATGTGGAGGAGGGCGGATTTGGAGGCGGAGAGGTCGGAGAGGGAGAATGGAAGTAGGAGGAGGAGGAGAATGAGGAGGAATATGAGATTGTGAAAGGAGAAGAGAGAAACGTTCAAATTGTATGTTTTGGGAATTAAAATTCCTAATGGATGTTTTTGGAATTAATTTTCCAAAACTGTATGTTTGGATAATTTACTATATAAATTACGAAGTTCAATAATATATTATTATTTTAAAAAATTATCTTAATTTTTTTTGAATTTTTATAATTATACTCTCTCCATCCTAATGCTAAGTTGTACTACCTCTGAAAAGATAAGAAATTTTTGGGGATTTCAACTATGCACAGATTAGGAATCTTTTATGTTGTTTTCATGGAGTAAAAGGAAAGCTCGAGAGATCTAGATGATGTCTAAACGAGAAAAGCATAGCACAAGGCTCAACCACGTGTTTGTTGAATTATGGACTTAAAATATATAAATGAAGAAAATGCACGAATGATCAAAAGCTCATGTGAAATGGAAAATTTAGTATGGTGTCTGATGCTCATATATCATAATCACATGTTATGATACATCAGGAATTTTGACAGAGAGATCAGAGTGGGTGACCCCATTTTCAGCATCTTTATCTTGTTCTCCCTTGGTTTTCATTACATAGGGACTACTAATGTGATTTTGTCTAGTTATGTTCTGTTGTTTTCATTGTTTCGTGTCAAAATCGCAGAGACATATCGGGCAAACACAAACATTATTCATTGTGTTTTTTGTATGCCTATGGTAAAAATATAATATTTTTTAAATTTAGATATCTTATAAAAATAATAACATCTTCATATTTGAAATTTTTTTCACAAAACTATAACAATATTTTTTTTTATTTTATATCACATCAACTCATCTTATTTTTTTCTTTTTCTCACTCCTTTTTCTCATAAAACTATAAAAACAATAAGATAATTTGTAACATAGTCAACACAATCATTAAAATATGATCCAAATCAATATATTGTACTTTTCACGGGACAGATAGAATATATTATTATCGACTACAGTTATTTTATGCTTTTTCTGTTTCATCATGATTATAACACAATTTGACCTAACATGAAAACTTTTATTTTTTTCACGAAATTGTTCTCATAATAAATTACTCTCTCCGTCTCAAAAAGATTATCATTTTTTAAACAGACATGCATGATGATACAAGCTTTGATTGATATTGCGGGATGATCAAACGTTATTTTTTGAGAAAATATCGTGAAATATTAATGATAGTAAACGTTACATAATATAACTTGAGGACAATAGAAAATATAAAACGTATCGTTTAGATGAGTAATGACGTTTTTCAAATTGCTTACAGAATAGTGCATAGAGAGAAAAACGTTGTAAAAATTATGGGACGGAGATAATATGTTACAAAATAACATATCAAGTGCCCTTAAGGCGTTGTTTGATATGACTATTCAAAATAGTGAAATTCAGAATTAATAATAAAATCAAAAAATCAGAATCCAAAACCAAAATCACCACATCAAATAAAATGATTATAAAAAAAGGGTCTTAACTATTTTGTCCAAAAAAATAAAATAAAAAATCATGAATCGGAAAATGAAATTCATTTTTTTTCGGTTTCACTTTATTTTTTCTTTTTTTTTGTTTTGAAAAAAAAAATCGTAATAAACACTTTAGATTTATTAACGAGAGAATCTAAAATAGGGGATTGGAAATCATGCCAAGCAGGGCCTAAACCTTAGAGATGAAGTGTTAGTTTGATTCCCTCTTGTATGTTCTTTTATCCCACCTTATCTTTTGGAATATTGCATAGTGGATTAGTGGTATTCCTCCCAACGTTTGGCTAACACATGCTTGGTAACTTGTCTTTGACGTTATGACAATCCTCTTACCTAAGATTGACTATATGAATATCACGATCTAATTCTCCTTTTATCTCGTACAAAACCCTTTATTCCTTCGTCTGGTATTAATTGTAATCTTGATATATATAAGATAAAAATTATTCATATTATGAATCGTTCGTGAAACAATCAAATATTATTTTGTATAAAATTATCATGAAATATCGATAATAGTTTAAGTTATGTATTTTATTTCTGGACCAATAATATAATATTTTTATGTCATTAAAACGAATAATGAAGATTTTCAAAATATGTGCTGAATAGTATTGCTATTAATTCTGAACATATGGAGTATTATTAACTGATTCATTGTAACTTAGACAAGAATCATCTCAAATTAGATGATGCTCCACATATTCGCATGAAACATGAACTTTATGATGCTAGTCTTAAGAATTACTTCCAACCGACTCACATGTTACCAAGGTGACATTCCACCCCTCAAGTAAATGAACATCTAACCTAAACTAATGTGCAAAGTAAATGAAGAACCAATAAAACCAGAAAAATATCTATAGTTCCCAATTGGCTAAGAATAATCCATCAACACAGGCAAGCTAATTAATCACTCTCCTACACCATATAGCTTTGTGGCTACATCCATTCCTTCCATTGACTCTCCATCACCTCAAATCCCAAAACCACCAAAAGGGTTTCACCTTCACCCAAAATCACCAAAAGCGTACTTCATAGTTTTGAATTTGGAGAAACAATTATGAAGATTCAGTGCCATGTGTGCGAGGCGGCGGAGGCGGCGGTGCTGTGTTGTGCAGATGAGGCGGCGCTGTGTCATGCTTGTGATGAGAAGGTTCATGCGGCAAATAAGCTTGCTGGGAAACACCAGAGGGTTTATCTGTCTAATAATAGTTCCCAGATGCCTAAATGTGATATTTGTCAGGTGGATTGTGGGTTTTGGTGTTGATCTGGTTACACTTTTGAGAAATTTTTGATATTTTTTGGGGTTTTAAGTTTAGAGTGTTCACCCTTTTGAGAATCTTTTTTGTTTGATTTGATTTTTTGTTGGGTTTTTGTTGGATTTTGGTTTGGAGTTTTCCCTTTAGTTGATGGGGAATTTGGGGGATTTGTTGATTTTTTGTTTGTGTTTGGGTTTGGTGTAACTGGGTTTAGTTTTTATTGTATGAAAAATGGGTAAATGAGCTGTTTATTCTGATGAAATTGTGAATAGATGTTGCTTTCAATGTTTATTTTGAGGATATGAGATTTTAGGTTGTTTTTGTTGTTCTCCAAAGTTCAGATCTTGGAAATGGTGGGTGGAATTGGAGTTTGTAGATCATAGTTATTGGATTCTATAACCCTCTTGTGATTCGAGTTCTTGGAACATGTAATATGGAACATGGTTTGCTAGAAATAGCATATGTGGTTTATGTGTAATTCGGATTCCGTGTTCATGAATGTTTATGATCTGAAAATTTTGGGATGCATCGAGCTATGTCTCTAGGTTGGTCACTTACGATTAAGTTAAGCCCAGGTTGGAGTATTGGTGATGCCATGAATGATGAAACAAAGCTTAGAGAATTCTGGAAGTTGTAGCTTGTAGATATGCATATTTTTGGCATGAGATGGTTGCCTGAAATTAAGTTAAACCTTGTTTGTGTGCATGGTACGTGTTCAGTTTGTTCTGCTTCGTTTCATTCGCCTGTCAATTAAAATTTTAAAATACTAAGAAATGCGGTGGAGAAGTGGTTCAGAATACAGTTTTGCTTTCCAAGAGGAGTGATCGTCCTGCTGCTATTCTCTTGATTACTCGTTTTGTATACCTAGAAAATGTGGTATGCCAGCAAAGTTGAGATAATTGTCACAACCAGCGTTCTTTGAGGCACACCACACACCTGTGTCGCTGAGCATTTTGCAAGTTTAATTCTCTCGCAGGAGGGTCATGTGGCAGTCATATCTGTAGCTAAAGCTTCTGTGCAAATAATAGCTCTCTTATATTGACATCCTTGTTCATTCTTGCCTACCTTTCTGCACTTAATGTTTGATTCTTTGTTCTTTTGCTTTTTCACGTGTTAGGTCCACTGCACGGAGGCTTCTAATGTTTATTTTGCAGTTCAATATTGTACATCATGCTCTTTGTTTCTACAATAAACCATTATCGGTCATTGTACTGAATGTTCTTGTTCTATTAAGAATGGTTTCGTATGATTCATTGGAGTATATAATGTTTGATGGACTGTGTAATAACAATGGGAAAGGTCTAGTAGCCAATAGATTTACAATGTTGTTAAATGTAGTGTTGCCTGTTTAGCAATCTCTTTTCCTAAGCGTTATATATCTGTCAGCTTATGGTGAGGCATGGCACTTCTTGCAGGAGTTGGTTGGATATTTCTTCTGTTTAGAGGACCGAGCGCTGCTCTGCAGGAAATGTGATGTCGCCATACACACTTCAAATCCCTTTGTTTCTGGTCATCAGAGGTTTCTGCTTACTGGGGTGAAAGTTGGGCTCGAGTCCACTGCGCCTGGATCGTCTTCTTCTGGAATGAAGCCTCTCTCTGCAGATAAAGTATCTGAACCTGAGACTGCTTCTCTTCCTCGGAGGACAGCTCCTAAATCGCCGACTATGCAATATGAGAAGGCAGCGCCTAAGCAAAGTAGTGTTGTTGGGGACTTGACTCCATCTAAGAGGAGTGCTACCATGTCATTCTCTGAGGATTTCAGCAAAATGCTGCCTGTCCAAGCCGGTGGTTCCATGGACTTCACAGCGTCCAGGTTGTCCTTCTCTGGTGGGTCTGTCGCTGGAAGCCTTTCACAGTGGCATATGGATGATTTTCTTGGCATGTCTGATTTCAATCAAAACTTTGGCTATGCAGACAATAGCTCTTCAAAGGTATGTAGTTTGTACTTAGTGTTATGCATCAGTGCCATTTCATTGATAGTCTACATAATTTAGCTTTTGAGTCATCTTTATCACCAGCGTAGGCGTTCAAAAAAAATTTTCATTTTAAGATGAAATTGCTGAAAATGAGTTTTAATGATCGTCAGAAAAACTGAGGTGGCAATGCAAACCTGCGTGTTTTTAATTGGAACTTGCCGCCACGCTGTTTGCCATCTAGATGGCAACCATCTGACAATTTTGTGTAATTATATACTATATAATAGATCAGGACTAGTTGAGATTAGTAGAGTGATTTTTCAATCTGTAAAAGTGCCAGTATGTTATGTTGGTCTATATTTGCCTGGGACAGTGACCTTGTTCAGTAGAATGCACATCTATTCGTTTGTGTTTGGTCTTTGGATTATAAATAGAGGAAACAACTTTTAGATGAGAAATTCATCGTTGGAAATTCATTGTTGGTTTCAAGTTTTACCATGAATTGGATACAAAATACTCTTTCATTTTGTACTGATTAAGAGCAATATTCATGTGTACTGATTAAGAGCAATATTCATGTAAGCCGGGAAACCGGAAACCTGCTAATTGGTTAATACTAGAAGCCACGCTACAGTCTACGAGCCATGCTGATCACGTAAATCAGCCAGATAAGAGTACATGGGAGAGAACCTAGTAGTTGTATTTACACTAGCTGTGAATCGGGATTTCTGATTTACAGATATTATCTTTTACGGTTTCCTTTCATTGAATTTGATTGGTCAACTGAGGAGATCAATACATATGCCTTTGAGTATGCGCTTATGTCAATGATCTTGGGATAGGGGTGTGTTCTTTCCCCACAAGCATGCCTTGACCTTCTCATTTCTCTTGTACTCAGGCTGACAGTGGCAAGCTCGGCGAGTCTGACTCTTCCTCCATCCTAAGATCTTCTGAAGATGATCTAGACTTTGATGAGCGCTTAGGCCAAGTTCCAGATGTCGCATGGGCGCCACGACCAGCTTCGCCACCTACAGCTTCAGGCTTATATTGGTCCAACCATTCACATCCTGCAGCTGATAACGCAGCTTTTGTGCCTGATATCTCATGGACCTCTCTTCAAAATGCTCACCAGCATCGTCCAAATCCCAGCATGATTAAACGCCGTAGACAGCAAATGAAGTAGGCTCAACCATTTTTCCTGCTCTGCTTAAACTCTAGTCATGTGGGGGATAATACTCCTGGCTTTAACTTCCGAGTGTCTCAGCCGTTTTTGTGCCCTCTGCAATATATTGCTTGGTAGGTTTTGTCTGTAGACGGAGAGGAATTCGTTGTAATTGAAATTTCAGATAAGAAAAGCTCTGGCCGTATCCTGTAGAAATTGTGTTCTCAAACTACTAAATGAATCTGTAAGTGTGATGGTGTATTCGTGGTTTATGTATAAACTGAGAAGGCTTGGACTAAGAATCGTAGCTGCATTTGACCAATTGAAGTGAACGTGAAGACTTGGTCTTACTCAGGATATATATGAAGCTGCTTGTGTTAGAATAGGACAGACATGACGATGACATTGGGTTTTGTTGATAAACATCATGATTTGCCATTTTCCCTTCTGTTGTGGGCTGTTGAATTGTCGATTGACTTTCAACTTTCATTGCTACTTCGCCTGCCCTGTAAATGACATCGTTTAATACGACTTTACTGTTGTCTCCAACTGTGCGTAATTAATCAGTGTTACACCGACTTGATGCCCCGAAAGTACCAACAGCTGCTGTCCTCGCTGTGGGGTTATGCCCTGAATAGAGCTTAATTACCTCAATCTGGGTTGAGCAGCTGGGTTTGTCATTGCCGCCCGCATGCCTCAGGCAGAACTTTGGTATGAAACTGAGATGCATCACACAAGTTCCACAGCTTCTGACATATACAGGCGAAGATAACAAGTCATTGAGGGGGGAAAAAAAAAAAACCGCTGTCTAATTTGACCACGATGTTAGCATGTTACTATCCAATCGATCTGCTTCCGTCAGTAACGTTCCGGCAAACCCATGAGAGTCAACTAATGGCGCTGCTCGCGTAAGAAATCAATTTCAGGATATATATGGCCCCAGGTGAAATCACTGAAGTGCTGAATATAATCTGCCACTGCCAATTCAGCTCCAGCAAGGCTTAACCTTCTTTTTAACCTGGAGGTGTCGTTCAGAATGAATGGCACAGTAGTAATCAACATTTTCCGAAAATTTATGTTCAGCGATTGGATTTTTGTAAAGGCTGTAAACCATCTCTTCTTTGTCAGGGGCAGAGCCAGGAATTTATCATGAGAGGGGTCGGGTCCATTGGAAAAAAAATAAATTATATAAAGAAGAAAAAGTGAAAAAAAAAAAGAAAAAAAAAGAATGTATAACATTATGATACTAGTCTTATGTATAACATTATGATACTAGTCTTTTTTTAATATTTATTTCAATTGAGCTCTTCATTCTATCATTGAGTAGAAATCATCAATCACTTCATTGGTGCTTAATTTTTCTACTATTTCATCCTCAATATAGACAAACAAGTATCAAGGACTCATCATTCTTTTTATTGCGTAATTGCATCTTCATGATTTTCATAGCTGAAATGACTTGCTCCGTCGTTGCTGTTGAAACCGGAAAAGATGCCGCTAAGGATCACTTGATCCAAATCAAGACTAACAATCCGAACAAATTTTAGGTATAAAAGATAAGAAAAATAACTAAACTATTATATTATATTATTATAATAGAAGCATTCAGTTCACAAGGTTACAGATTATCTCTAATAATCAAATTATTACAATTTATATTATATGATCCTTCTAGAAATCTTAAGTACTACAAGTTCAGTTACTTATTGTCTAGAATAAATCCAAACTGATACATTATTTCGATAGAAGGCGTGACAAGCTATATGCAATGCAATTAAGGCTCTTCAAGAGCATCTAGAGGCATACCTGCAAATAAAACACGTAACCTGTGAGCAAAAGAACCTCAGTAACCTAAAGTATATGAATTTCATTTACAGGGGGCTTCCGCTAACGGTTATAGTAACCGTCGAAAGTCCCTAAAAATATTTTTATATTATAATGGGAAAACTTAATGCCATATAAAAACAGTATTATTTTATAACGTTTAATACGTACTCGTATTTCCTTTAAGTATCCTTTCTTTATGTTTATTTTATAGTTCATGACTCAACTCGAAAGACACACCCCAATAGATATGAGAGACTTAGATTTAAATGAAAGAATATCAATCATCTACCGGACAAGTATATTTGAAATGCACACTCGTTTTCTTTCCAGTTCGCATCGTCCATACGCTTTTCCATTCAATGCTGCTCGCGATGCCAACATTGAGAAGGACCTCCTTGAAGAGAGTAACCCGAGGCACCAACCACTAATGGCTTCATCGTTACTGCATGCATGCGAAGGGGTCGAGTATGCTACCGTTCCCTCCCTAACTAGTCCCTACTTGCCCGTTATGATAATTTAAGGGAAGACATATTTAGAATCCAAAGACTAATTCACATGCCTTTAAGGCTTCCAAACGACCACACAACAATCCGCTCGGATCCACGAAGGCTCACAAAGCTCGACCTTCGTAACTCAAGGACACGTACATTATTTGATTCGCTTTTCATTAGTTCATTTCATAAAGATAATGTAACCAAGCTTTACGTTGGCGTATCCTTTTTATTCAAGCATTTAAGGGTCGTTTTTAATTATTTTCCGAGAGGGTATACATTGTTATAATGATGCGTATTCTAACCCGTTTTAGTCCCAATACCCCACATCACATATCCAACATGTAAAATATTCATCCCCGGTCTCGATCCAAATGTCAAGCCTTGTTAATATAACCCGATCCCCCATGATATATTTAGTATCATTTTATACATAAACTCTGTGATTAAACATAACTCATCGTATTATGACACTAAGCATACGTACATGTACGAGATACACTCATGACATCCTGGGATCATGATTAACATTAAAATAATATTCGTTAACCCTAATGGTATATTTAGTGCCCCTTTAACCTTAAAACCCATGTTTAAGCACAACTCATCGTATCATCACGCTAAGCATATGTACATACAATGCAACACACCCCGGACATTTTGGGATCATGGATAACGTTAAAATAGTATCCCATAACCTATTGCAAGCAACAATGTATATATTAACGAAACCCTAGTTCCCTTAACACCTTAACATGCAAGTCAAGCAACTAAGCATTTCATCCTCCTCCTATCGATACTCTCCTCATTATAATCACTATGACGCATCATATAGATAAAATATTAAGTACGAGATGGATCGAAGGGGATAGGTTACCTTTGAAGCGTGAAAATCCTAGATCGCCTTAAGCTTCAAGAAACCCTGGCAAATCCTAACACCCAATTTCACCAAGTTACCTCCTCTTGCCCTGCCATCCTCTGTCACCGCTAGTCGCAGGAGAGTCGTTGGAATGTCGCTGGAAAGTCGTCAGAAAGATTTGGTGATGCATTTCAAGCTTTATTCACGTACAACTCTTGAAACCCGAGACACCCAAACCTCACCACCTTAATTCGATCTGCCACCGCCTCTCTGGACCCTTTGCTGCCTGTTGGTGGCCGGAAAATATCGTCGGAGAAACCCTAGAGTTATTTTACGTAGGGTTTTGTGGAAACTAAGGGGAAATCGTCATGTGTGGAGATTATAATACATTGAAAAATACTTTTTTGGGTGGGTTGAGAGGCGTCGCGGCCGCGACAATTCCTGTTGCGGCTGCGACGGGATTCAGGCAGTGTCCTAATAGGATTTTTCCCAGATTTTCAGGCCTAACTTCGAACGCGCATAACTTCTTCGTTTTCCAACTAAATTGAGTGATTCTTGATTCATTGAAAACCTCAATAAGTCCTCTACAACTTTGTACTAAGACTCATTTGATGAATCAGCCTCTAACTAGGGTAAAAATACATTCTAATATCGAACGTCAAAGCTGTCCAAGAAACTGGTTTGGCCGGTTTGTTCGTTTTTGCGTTTTACCCAACCAAT
>JAOVYX010020550.1:0-16901 GCA_035668315.1 Drosera spatulata | reverse complement strand
TGTATTCACTTTCTGTGGTGGGCCAGTTTCTTGGAAGGCTACTTTGCAGGATACTGTGGCTTTGAGCACTACAGAGGGGGAGTTCATGGCTGTTGCGTCAGCTGTGAAGGAGGCGATTTGGCTGAGAAATTTGGCTTCAGACTTAGAACTGAAGCAAGATAGCACAGTGGTTCACTGTGACAGTTCATCAACCATTCACTTAATATATATACCCTCATGAGAAATAAATGAAAACGACCACTAAATGATTAATAAAAAGGGAACAGGGGATGTGGAGCATAGTTACACTATCCATGTGAACTAATGAGAAGCAAACGAATAAGAAATATTGCCTTCTTGAATTGATAAGGACGGTATTGACATCCCTTGTGGATTCGTTGGATCGTTGGTCGATTTCCTTGAAATTATTCAGAAGGTCGAACATGGTGTCCCTTCTTCAATCCATTGCGATCATCTGTTTTCCTTGAATAGCTTTGGTGGCTTGAGTTTGAGTCATTGCACTCCTGTATTATCCTCTGAGTCATCGTCACGGGTAAGAACTAGCTAGGGAGTGATGGGCATCCCACATCCTCTTTGCATGCATGCAGCGGCTTCTACGCCGTTGTGGCGGGCCACGGGTTGCTCTCTGCTCACAAGAGGTGCAAGGCGACGAACAGAGTAGGCTGGTGCGAAAATAGAATCTATTGGGTAGCCCGGCTGACGATTGACACTTTATCTTATCTATGTACTCCGAGTCGGTCATATCCTTGGAGTTGTCGCTGCTTTTGAGTCGAGTCATGAACCCTAACTAAATGCAAAAGAAAGGAATGACTCTTAAAAGCGATACAAAATCATTTAAAGTAATGAGAAACGACGTTGTGTGATATGACGCCCATATTTTTCTATATATTAAAAATATTTTAGGAACTTTCGGCGATCGTCATAGCCGTTAGCGGAAATTCCCTATAATTGGGATTCATACACCTGAGATTGCTGAGCTTTGTTAGCTCACGGTTATGTCTTTCAATTGCAGGTATGCCCCCAACAGTACCTGAAAGCTCTTAGAGAGAGCTTGCGTGCATTTAGATGATCTCATGTACATCGCATATTATAGCAGATCAGATGTCTATATTGTTTAAATGTAATATATGATCTGCATAGCTTCCACTTTAATGTTGTAACTAAACAGCTATTCGAAGTTGTAAGGTATGATTGTGGTTACTGTTTATAGTTTCCTTGACTTCTATATTCCTAAAACTCATTCGGTTTGTTTAGCCTTGTCTTGGATCGGGTCCGTGACGTCATAACGCTCACGTGTCTTCCGGCACGGAAAGTCGGGGGCGTTACAATAGTTATGTCCAAGAGGTTATAAAGTTGGTTCTGTCAGGTTTCAAGCTTCTTGCCACTAAGTTCAGGTGGGATGAATGGTGCAATTGGATCAAGAAGGTGTCGAAGGGTAAATCTGCCATGACGTTAGCAAGAAAATCATTAACTTCGCTGGCGATTTATGAGATCTGGAGGGAGGAATGCAAGAATATTCAAAATGAAGAGCAGGAGACCTGGAGTTGTGGCCATCAAGTTAACTCAGATGGTGGGTTGTTAATTTTCGTGATTTATAGCTTTCCTTGTATAGGAGATCTGATTTTTGTGATTTGTGGTCTTGTTATGTACTGAACGTTAGGAATGAGTTTTCGTTTAGCGAAAAATCTATCATTGTCAAAAAATAAAAACAAAATAAAATAATAATGAAAAAAACTTAAAGGATGTTTTTCTGTGCGTTAAGGTGGATGTGTAGACATACAAGAATAGATAGGATACGAAATGAAATTATCGGACAGAAAGTGGATGTGCCTCCAGTAGAAGATAAGATGAGGGAGTCACGACTAAGATGGTATGGTCATGTGAAACGCAGACCACTCACAACTCCTCTTAGGAAATGCGAAGTTTGGGAGTTAGCACATGTCAAAAGAGGATGAGGGAGACCTAAAAATATTATGAGAGAAATCTTAAATATGATATGACCTATCATAATGTTACAGAAGATATTGTACATGATAGATTGGAATAACACCGTCGTATTCATATAGTCGATCCCACTTGATGAGATAAAAGCTTAATTTGTTATTGTTGATGATGCTCTCTTGTGCAGAATTGGACATCATTAGCTTGGTCGTCCCAGTTCAAACACAAGAACTGGAGAATCACCGCATAGATGATCATGGTTATCGGAATATGCTCACTGGTTACAGCTAGGAAACTGATAGATAAACGTGTAATGAAGAGTAGGGGAAAAAAACTTCTTTGACTTGATCTGCAATTATGCTCCACTTCTTTCAGTTCAGCGACAAAGAGAACTGATACATGTACAATTAAGGATTCATTGAAGAACCACTTCATTAAAAAACAAATGCCCCAAGAAACAAGCCTTGGACAGAAAAAAGCTTGCAAGAGCTCAGAAGAAATCGATGTCTGAATAGTATCCAGCAGTATGCGTCATGTTAATCGCAGATAGCTTTTGAGCTGCCAGCTTTCTTGGTACCTCAGGCGGACTGGCGCAACGGACAAGCGCCCAGTTCACGCCCTGGAAAAACGGATGTTGCTTGATTTCGGTTGCACCACGCCTATAGCCAAGGCGGTGCTGCGGATCCTTCACTAGCAACCCTCTGATCAAGTCCCTCGCAGCAAAGCTCACAGTGGGAGACTCTGGAAACCTTAGCGGTTGTCCAACCACGTTAAGAATGGCAGCGTCGTTTCCTGACCCTTTGAAAGGAGTATTCCCAAACAAAAGCTCGTAGAGAAAAATCCCAAGCGTCCACCAGTCGACAGCACTACCATGGCCTTCGTTCCTGATGATTTCAGGTGCCAAGTATTCATGAGTACCAACGATGGACATTGAACGAGCACTTGTTGGTTCAGCAATCAACTCTGGAAGGGGGCACACTTGATAGTGTGCATCACTGTTACGTTGCTTGGACTTGTTTCCTTTCTTGGACTTGCCCGATGAGTAGCCTGCTGAACAACAAGTAGGCATAAAGCGAGGCGACTGGGTAGCACAAGCTACCTCTTCACAAGTGGGCTGCACAAAGTATGCTGAGGTATTGGACTCCGAGATTGAGTTCGATCTTGAAATACTTGGACAGAAGACACAACGTAGGGAGAGGTTGAAATCAGAGAGCATGATATGCCCATCATCCCTGACTAACACATTCTCCGGTTTCAGGTCTCTATATATTATGCCCAGCATGTGCAAATACTCCAAAGCAAGGAGAACTTCCGCCACATAAAACCTGGATTCAAAAGAACAAAAATTCAGCCATGCATCAGTCCAGAATAATCTTTTGATAATTCTGAACATATAACGCGATATACAGCTAAAATAAAAGGAAGGTCTAAGGGTCTAGCACCTTGCAGCGTGCTCTGTGAAGAATTTTTCAGGTTGTCTTTGCCTGAGAAAATGCAGATCGCCGCCGGGGCAGAACTCCATCAGCATATAAGAGTACCTCTCGGTTTCAAAGTGTGCATACAGGGTAGGCAGGAATGGATGATCCAGAGACTGAAGAATCTCTCTTTCAGTCTGAGCCCTGAGGAGTTTATCGACACATTCTAGAGCATCTTTATCCATAACTTTTATGGCAAAATGAGTTCCAGTTCCGATCAACTCCGCCAAATAAACAGCACCAGTGTCTCCTTTTCCTAATCTGCTCAACACCCTGAAATGCTTCAGCTCCAACACACCATCACGAGAGCGAATGGCCTTTATCGCTTCCAATCTGACATCATTTCCTTTGTGAGGTTTGTAGACAGAACAACTGCTTAAACTACTACAGCTAGTCACATCACTGATATTACTGCTGATACTTCCCCGATAAATACTTGTCCCCCTGGAAAGAGCATAATCAAAGACATCCACAATATCACTAGCTTCATCCATTTCATCAAAACTATGTTTGGCTTCGGTGTAGTGAGCTGAAGATAGAACACTATCCCTAGGAGCACCACTCCAAAGAGTAACTGCAGATTGAGAGGTTAAATGGCTGTTCAATCGCCAACCACTTCTTCTCCACTGACCAAAGCCAAGATCTGGAGACTGCACAAAGCTACTTGAAGCACAAGGAAGTAACTCATCAACGAGAAAGTTGATGCCAGGTATGGATTCCCATCTTGAAACATGCTTGCTCGCGACATTCAGTCTCCCCTTGTGTCCGCACTTCAGGTCCGTCAGACCACAAAGCCGGTTATCAGGCAACTTCACCCCGTAATCTTGCGGCAGAACGTAATCCACAGCAGCCATCGAATTCTGCTCTTTCCTGAACTTCTTTGTATAAGAAGGTGCCGCGATCCCGTTGATATTTCTTCAAGTACAATCTTCTTTTAAGAACCCAGCCAGGAATTGCTTATATCACCAACCCAATGGAGCCACTGATCGACTGATCAATGCCAACACACTGCATCAACAGAACCCACTTGAGTAAAGTATTCACACTTCAAGATAATTCAACAACAGCAATTAGATATTTTCTTACGCTACCAATTATCATAACAATTCAACTCAAATCCATCCAACACGAATCAACAACATAAACTGGGTCGTCTCTAAAATCCAATCTAAACTCAAATGGCTTCAACATTTCGATCCAAACCCACATCATGCCCGTGATATCAAACAAAGATGACTCAATGTGGGAAAATGTTCTAAATTATCAAGTACAAGAAGTCACTGACCGAAATTCGGAAAACCCGCTTCACCAATCGCATCAAATCAAATGAAAAACCCCATAATCCATCCATGTGCAAAACGAAAACCATGGGATTGAAACATATTCGCCAGAGAATGAAAGAAAAGGCTAACAGAAAAGAAACCCACTAAAATCTTGTTCACTTGAATGATTCAAAGAATAGATACAGAGAAAAATAATTCAAGAAAATGAAAAGCCTAAACACATCAACGAGGAAAACGCAACTCAAAGATCAAGAAACAAGAAGTCACTGAATGAAATTCGCAAAATGCACTTCACCAATTGCATCAAATCAACTAAAAAACCCCATAATCCATCAATCTACAACGTGAAAATCAAGGGGTCGAAGCATAACCAACAGAAATCTTGATAGCTTGAGGTATTCCACAGAACCCATATAAAGAAACCTAATCCAAGAAAGTAAAGACAAAACACAGAGTGAGAATGTGTGGACCTGAATAGAGGGGGGAAAATGGGAATCGACAGTTTGCAACGGAAAATCGGTGTGGTTTGTTTAGGTGAAAGCGTAATGAAGAAACATGAAGGCAGAGAGGAAATTTTTTCGGGGTATTGCTTCGAATATTTTGGCTCTCGGTGAGGTTTTTGCTCTCGTCGCCTTTCTCTCTATTGTTCTCTTCGATGGACGAGTTAAACGCGAGATTGTCGTTTGACGTGATGAATTTCTTCCATTCTCAACGGAGATACGTGAGTGGTGTTTAGTTGATGAAAACCATAACCTTTTGTAGTAAAATAGATGCCACAAATATGGAGTGACATTTTTTTATCGTTAAATTACATTGAAATTCTCATCTTTTTTTTCCTCCGCATCATAGTCTCCTAAATGATTCTAATTATAGTTCACTCTCCTCTTTACAATTTGCTCTCTCATGGAACCAAAAAAAAAAAAAAAAAAGATTCTTTTTACTTTTCACAAAATAGTGTCCTCGATCCCATCATTGATCCAAAACCCACATTTTTCGAGTTCCGACAAAAAATTTCCCTATTTTTCTCCTCTTCCTTCTTCAATTCCACTCACCAACCTCACTCTTCTTTCTCCTTAAATGCATACGATATCACTGCAATTCAATCCATTTTCAAACTTGAATGCAAGTTCATGAAGCTTTTTGTTGACGAATTCATTGAGCTTGTTACATGAAAATGCAGTAGTCAGGGTTGCGAATTCATTTAGTTTGTTGCTCTTTAATCGGTTGAATCAATTTGTTTTTGCGTTTTTTGTTGAAGATGAGTGAATTAGATACTCTGATTCCTCTCGATATTGAGCTTGTTGCTCTTTGTCAATATGAAGAAGAATGTCTTTTCATCAATGTCCGTAAATCGATGAGCCTTGTAGATGTATATGAACAACTCATGAATAAATGCCCTCACATCATCCCATTGTCGGTCATATTAAAGTATCTTGCACAATAACTTTAAGCTCATGTCACGCTCACGGATGATGGAGACGTGACCAACATGTGCTATGTTCACCAATGTGCAAATAAGGGAATTACAAGGGTGTCTTCGTCCAACGTTCATCAAGAAACAAGGTAAGAAATAATGGAAAAGGAGTATATTTCTGAGTTGTTTTCGTGATTGAGTTTGGTGGTTTGAGTTTGCCTTGATTGTTTAATAGGATAATTATGATATAGATATTGTGTATTACTGTATTGACATAAGAATCAAATATATAAGTTAAAAATCTCACAATCATATTACACGTATTGAAGTATATATTTTTTAAGTAACAGCATATGAGACTTTAAAAGGAGAAAGAAAGTAAAGATCTGGTATATTGCAGTACATAACAAAGCATATGCAGTATAAATAAGATGTCCCATATATAAACTTAATAGTGTTGCATTATAGATAATGTGCCTAATTATTTAATTTCAATTGTTCTTTCTGATTCGCAGGACTTCACGTGACGGCAGTGAAGCTATACTTACTGTGCTAAGCAATGAGAATATTTCTATTGACACTTGGCATGATTGTGTTCGAGAAGAAGGTCAGATCTTTAGTGATGCCGAGGAGTTTAGGATCGCCGTTAGAAACTATGTAATTGAGATAAATCGTGATTTCATCTTTAAAAAAAAAATGATAGCGAGAAGGTAATTGTTGTTTGCCCGAACGAGGCTTGCAAATGGCGTATGTGTGCTTCAAGGTCCAAGCGATCAGGAAGTTCTCTATACATCAATGTAATCTAACACATCATTGTGAGATTGGTTTTTCTAGCAGAGAACATCCTAAAGCAAAGCCAGTGTGGGTTTCAAATATTGTCAAGAGGAAGTTGAGACAAACTCCTAGCTATAGGCCGGTTGAGATTGTGGCCGATATTCAAAAAAATTATGGTGTTCAACTTCAATATCATCATACATGCCACGTTGCATTGAGTGAAATCCATGGTAAGGCTAAATGCTCGTATGATCAACTTAAATGGTATTGTCATACCTTAAAGGTCACTAATCCAGGAAGCCTAGCGGAGTACAAACTCGAAACTGGTACTTCGCAGTTCAAGTGTCTGTTCGTTTGTTTTAAAGTATGCTTGATGGGTTTCGTGAGTGGCTGTAGACCTGCTATTATCTTGGATGGAACGTTACGCAAAAGTAGGTATTGAGGCTGTCTTTTGAGTGCTACAGCTAAAGATGTAGACGGTGGGATATTTTCAATAGCCTTAGGTGTTGTTAGTGCCGAAAACAATGACAATTGGGAATGGTTCTGCATGTAACTAGTAAATGCAATGTCCCTCTTCAATGGTAAAGATTGGCTATGATATGTATTCTTCTCCGATCGTCACAGTGGACTTCTCCGAGCCGTTCCATTATGCTTTTTAGGTACTCATCATTCGTATTGTCTTCGTCACCTTGTTGGGAACTTCAAGAAAGAGGTTTCTATCTCATTTCATACAGATCTTTGTAGTTGATGACTTTAGAGATATGATTCTTGATTGGTTTGTATTCATTACAAGTACTTACAAAGTATCAACACTTGCACAAGAAAAATTGATGCACTATTTTCAAGAATTGTGTACATGTAATGACGATGGATGAATTTAAGATGAACATGGACAAGATTTTTTTTGCGATGCTGAATGCTCAAGAGTTCATTGTTAACTCAAATCCAAAGTGCTGGTCGAATGCTTTGTTCTGTGATTATCGTTGGGGTATAATGACAAATAATTTGGCCGAAAGCTTTAGTAGCTGGATTCGAGATGCTCGTCACCTACTGATCATAGCAATGGTAGATAAGATTCGTGTACATATCATAAAGCTCATGTGTCAAAGACGAGAAAGGCCTCTAGATGACCACCTGGTGTTGTGCCCAGCACAACAAAAAGAAATGGTCGAAGCATATAAAGGAAGTCGTGAACTGAGCCTTGTTCGTGCTAGTCGTACAACATTTGAGGTGGTTGATCAAGAAACCCATGGCGTGAACTTGATGACTAAGAGTTGCAGTTGCAGAGCATGGCAGGTTAATGGAATCCCTTGTAAACATGCATGTGCATGTATTGAGGCGAAAGGTGAAGCTTTACATAGCTATTGCGGTAGCTACTTCACCATCCAGAGTTAAAGGAATACTTACAAGGAGATCATGAATCCAATGCCTAACCAACCGCTCACACATGAATTCCAACCCAACCGCAACGAAGTGCCAATAATCTCTCCAAATGTTCCTACACGGCTCGGATATCGCAGGATAAGAAGAATTCCGTCACAGCTCATGTTGCGTCCAGTAAAATATACAATGTAAAAGAAGCAGTCATAATAAAAGAACATACCAGAATCGTATTAGAGAATAACCTCTTGTTGTATTGTATTGTTGTGTGACAATGTATTTTAATGGGAGGATTTTTAATCTAGTGGGTCAATGATATTCGATAAGAAGTGAGATTTAAGGATGTTGTAGTATAAATTATAATTTTCGTTGGTTAACCTTGATAATTATAAAGATTACTGTACACGACATGCAGTAATTTTAAGTTCACAAAAAAAAAAAAAAAAAAAACTAGTTTTAGGTTTATAAAAAATGTTCACGTTCATGTTACACATCATTTTAATGTATGGTTAGTAGATCTTACAGATGTTTAGTAGACATTACACATGTTTAGGTTCACAGCACATGTTTAGGTTCACAACTTATTCACTTGAAAACTTGTCATTGTTCATAACATGTTTAGTAGATGTTTATATGCATAAGTTACCCACTTTATAACTTGAGGATTCCATAACATGTTTAGTAGATGTTAACTTCATAACTTGAGTACAATCATCACTTCTTTATTAGTTCATTAGTTCATTCGGTCATTAGTACAAACATCATAAGTTACTTACAATTCCATGTCTAGTTCATTAGTTCATAACAAAAGACTCCAATAGTTTTGTCACTTATTATGTCTTGTTAATCGCTTACTAAATGTTTAGATGACGACAATGTCTAGTTCATCAGTTCATAACAATAAAATTGACAATGCAGTATACGGTAAAACAGCAACCTATAGCCTCCTAATGAAAATACAGTATACGATAAAACAATAATCTATAGCCTCCTAATGAAAAATGAAGTATACCTTAAGACCTGTTAGGTTCATTTGATTGACATTGAAGTAGAGATTCTACACAATGCAGTATATGAGCTGATCTAAATTGATAAGTTCATTTGAAACGACACCATTAGTCTTTACAAATGAAATCAGTTAAACAGCACCACTACTCTTTACAAAAGATCAGTTACACAAAAACAGTGTGGCAATCTTTTAAGAAAGACAACACCAACTTCGCTTTCTTCAGGTGCATGTTAATCGTCCTTGAATGTGGCCACACGCTTTTCGCAAAACATTCGGCCCACATACTAACAAATACACCACAATCAACGCCACCATCATCTTGTTGTCGACAATCTTTAACTATGTGCACTCCATCTGAGAGGAACTCAATATCGTACACAACATTGATGTAATCAAGAATGAATTTTCCCTGAACAAACAAAAATCCAAAATCACGACAACATCAGCTTCAGTATAAGAAACAAAACCAGAATTGGAAGCACTAATTGTTTCAATGCTCACCACTTCTTGACTCAATGAATCATGAAAATTTATTAGCCACAATGAATTGTAATGCTTGATTGACCTTTCAGCCACATCCACAACTAATAAAGAATAATGCCACTTTGCATGATCA
Organism: Drosera spatulata; assembly: GCA_035668315.1. Classification (NCBI taxonomy): domain Eukaryota; kingdom Viridiplantae; phylum Streptophyta; class Magnoliopsida; order Caryophyllales; family Droseraceae; genus Drosera; species Drosera spatulata. Next base: position 7,009 of record JAOVYX010020550.1, on the reverse strand, counting down.
ATTAGTGGGAAAAACACATATCAAGACTTCAAGAAAGTGTCCTTGTCTACACGATCAATCTGACATTTCAAGGACCGGTTTAGCTTTGACTTCCATTACAGCAGGTTCGCTCTCTTCGGTGCATTTTTCCTGACTTCGACTTGTTTTGCTATATGTCCCTGCTCAATAATATGTGTAACAGTTAGTAAGAAAGGAAGAAATATGCATCATAGTTAGTAAATTGATTGCACATACCATCAAATCGGTTCGCCAAAAACTTACTTCCATTATCTTTACACACCATCCGTAAAAAAACAATTGATAATGTTTCCATTCAATGCAGAGTTGTGCAGCAGCAGCAACAGTTCTTTGTAGGACACTTTGCCTTCATCCGGGTGATCCTAAAGTATAATGCTATTGCATGCACACAATGATTGAAGTATTACATTTCGTCAATACACATACAAAACACCTTCAATATAATAATGCATTCTCAAACAGGATATTATTTACCTCTTATCAACGTCGTTGACAACACGTGGAAACAACCTCCAATCGCTTTCCTCTTTCAGCTGAAATTCACCACTAAACAACTTTGTTTCTCTCCTGTTTCTCCTCTTGTCTTGTTTGCTTGTGAATTCATGCTTTCTTCGATTCTTCCCTACCTCACCCTCCTCCTCAACCATACCCTCACCCTCTTTCTCCGCCTCAATCTCCCTTTTCTCAGCCTCGACTTCACCTTCTCCTACCCACTCCATTTTCTCTAACGAACCTTCGTCGTCTTTCTGAAGCATCCTCAAGGTTTCCTTGATCAAGGAATTAGCTTTCAACCGTTCACTCTCCTTCCCCTTCTCTTTCCCCATTCCCTTTCCCTTTCCCTTTGCCTTTCCCTCTCCATTTCCCAATCCCTTCATACCATCCTCCATCACACTGAACTCCATCACACTGTCCTCCATCACATTAATCTCCTTTGCATTCTTCTTTTCCTCCTCATTGACATCCTTTTTGTCCTCTCTTATTTTCCATCTACTTTGAATGATTTTTGGCTTTGGTCCCCTGTTGAAATCTCTCTCCAACAAATCTAAACACTTAACAAGTTTAGTCTCCTGTCAAGATAAGTAAATAATGGATATAAAACATATTGCAGTATAACAAACTAAAATTGAAGGAAAATGACTTTTCTTTTCAAGGACTTCATATCTGAATTGCAATATAGGATATCAGTTTGCAGTATATGTAGATAAAGTTGAAACAAACAGAATCAACAAAAATGAATATAAGTACATATTTTTAGTACAAAAATTTAAAAGAGAGAAAATACCAAAACATGTTCTTCAGGAACATCTATTCCCAATAACAGTGCTTTCTCGTCACTTGAAGCAACGAATTCCTGGATTTGATGAGCAACTTCTTCACCAAGCAGCTTGTTTGTGTCCTTAGGATTTGAAGGGTCCTTTTTGTCTTCCCATCGAAACATTCGAGGCAACCTCACAATCTTGATCGGCTTCAATATTGTACCACTAAGGTGCTCGTAAGCCCAAACCTAGCATATAAACAACAAGAAATATAAAGAGTCAGCAAAACAGGTGCTCGTACAAAAAATGGACATTCAACTGAAACTCTACAATGAACCCATCAGTGGTAACATACCAAAAGTGCAAATATACATCCCTCCAAATAAGCTGACCTCACCGCACCTCCTTTCTGTTATCTTCCTCTCTTCAGAGCCTTTGTCTTCATTTGTTTAAACTTCGGAATCGAAACCATCAAATGGTCATACACAACCGAGCCCCAAGCATATTCCCAAAGACAATCCACGTTATCAACATAGGAAAAGATAGAACTATGCGTGTACCGACTCAATTTGGGAAATAATATACAATTGCAAACATACAACACAAATAACCGAACAAAATCCTGCTCTTTCTCTTCATCATTGGTGTTAGCTAACAAAATTAACTTATCCCACAACAACTTCTGCTAAGAAATTCTTCTCCAAATCACTAAACAACCTAGAAAATGTAGAACTCTAACAACATCCCTTCAAATTAACCTGCACTCCGTGCTCTCTCAATCCGACAATCACAAAAAAATGAGACTTTTTCATTTCGATAAAGGTATCATCCACACCTATCACCATTCCAGGGGGATTTAGTCTAAACCTACAAAGTATCGTCTTTAACCTAGATGTACTAATCCTCAAGTTTGGTGTAAACAAAGAATGACTGAAAGGGGTTGCTTTCACCTTACTACGACACAAATCAGAAATAACAAGAGTCAACTCCTTCATTTGTCCGTGGAACAAAGTAATGGAGCACCTACACTGTAAATTCGGTGGGCTCCTTCTCGTCTTCGATATAGACGCTCTATGCATATCTTGGACTTCCTCCAATGTCCCTAATTTCTCGTTTTCTTTACTTAAGGTTTCACTTGCGACATCCATAGTCATCGAAGCCTCTGTTGTCGAAGTCTTCTTCTTCTGCGAGCTTCGTTTCAACCTTCGGTGTGTCCGTTCATCACAAGGAGCTTCAATTGCTTTTTCTTCGACACTTTTCCCTCATCTCGTCATTATGCTTTGATTAAAGATGTGTGAAAATGTCACTGGTGGTGATGGTGAAGTTGAGAGTCGAAGGACGATGGAGAGGAGGATGATGGTGAGGACGGTTGATCTTGATCGCTATAGGTGGAGAGGTGAAAACGTGAGGTGGTGGTGAGAGAATCGAGATCAGCGTTTAACGAAGGGAAAGTGTCTCACTATGGATTTCATTGAGCAAAATGTTCTTTGATTTTGAAATGGAGAGTGAAATGTTGAATATACTCAATAGGGGAGTGAAGTATCATATTAAACTAAATGAGGGATTTATAAATAACCCTCCCTTTCAACAATCCCAAACATCCTTCTTGTAGAGGGTGTGTCTGTTTTAAGGATAAAATCAATAAAGATAATTAATTATTGGATTAATAATCTTGTGATTAATTGTTCCAACATTATTCATTATTCAGTGTTTATTTTGGATGGGATTAATAATGATTATCCTCTTCATCATTAATTAATTCCTTATATAAAAAATTAAATTAATTAAATGGGATTATTTATCTTTTGTTCAGAACCCCCAAAATCCCAAAAAAAACATAGATAAGGAATTAAATCAGATGATTAACCTTATCCTCTGCATATAGCGTGCTCTTCTCTCTCTCCTCTCTCTCCTCTCTCTCCTCTCTGTTCTCCTCTGTTCAACGGTCACACTTCAATGGCTTCTACACTCTCTCAATTCCTCCTCAACCCACCCCTCTCACTCCGCCCAGAATCCCTCCTCCCCCTCAAACTCACCTCTAATCCCTCAATCCTAACCCGAACCCGAACCCGCGCCCTGACCCTGACCCGACCCAGACCCCCTTTCACCACCCGAGCCGTATCAGACCCCGAAGACGAATGGGGAACCGAGAAAGGAACATCCTCCGCCGCCGTCGCGGTAACCGAGGAACGGAAAGCGAAGGAGGAAGGGGCGGAAGAGATAGATGGGTTGAAGAAGGCGCTGGTGGGATCCTTCTACGGGACGGACAGAGGGTTGAGGGCGAGCAGCGAGACAAGGGCCGAGATTGTTGAGTTGATTACTCAGCTTGAGGCTAAGAACCCCAATCCTGCTCCCACTGAGGCCTTGACTCTCCTCAATGGCAAATGGATCTTGGCGTATGATTTCTTGCCCTTACTTTTCTTTCAAGTACTCAAACTAAAGGAATCTCTCATATCCATTTCCTTTTCATTGGATGGTTTCATATAAAAAAGGATGCTTTGATCGAAATCTTGATTCGACTCATTTCATTATTCTTTGGAGTAGAATACTTCTTTAAGATTTCGCTTCGTTGATGATTATTTAATCGACTAATTAATTTGGTCTGAAATGTGTTGGTTTGTTGCTATGGTGGATATTAACATGAGGTTTTTTTAGCTAGTGAAAGTGCCCCATGAACTTTATGTGTTGCATGATTTTTATAGCATTTCATGTCAAATATCTTCACTATTTGTGGAATTTTTTGGCCTGCTCGTGGGGAATTGTGTGTGGGAACACGGAGCTCGGGCAAAAGATTATCTCCATCATGTGTTGAAGTACTACTCTGATACCATATACTGTGTGTGGACTACTCTGATACCATATACTGTGTGATTGGGATTATGAAAAAAAAAAACCAATTGATAATGGGTGGAGATACACATATGCGTTGCAAAACTTTTATACTCTTGAGGTGTGGGTCTGTCACCATACTAACAACCATGGATTCTTCTTTTATTAATAATACTGTTGAAATATCTAGGTTGATTTAGTTTCTTTACTTAAAGTGTAGTGAGATCAAGCAGTGAAAGGAGCTGGTGTGAGTTTGCATTCTTTTATGAGTTCCGTATGAAGTTATTTGGCATTGTTTTCTTTTGGTCTTGATGAGGATTGAGGGTTGAGTTGATTCAGTTGCGGAATTAGGATCAGGAATCAGAAGTCAGCAGTATAACTTCCATGTAGTAATCGTAGATGGTTACTAGGCTAAGTTTGGAATTGTTCACCCGTTCCTGTGTTAGGTTTGGTATAATCTTGTATAATGATTTTTATAATGGATCTTGAAGTTGGTCCTTCTACTTCTTGCTCACACGTTTCGCGTGTGGGATTTTGGCTGGGGGACAGGGTGAGAGAAAGAACAAGTGTTATACAATATTTGTGGTATGTGAAAAGGAAGTGCATGAGCTGAAATTTTGGAGCCTTTTCTGCTTAGATTGTTGAAGTAACAGAGGAATGGAGGTTGCTGGTAGTGAATTTAGGACGATACCGTGTTTTGTCGTCATCATAATTTCGTCTAGTAAACTGCTATTTTTGATGTGTTAGGCTTGCCTTTTTAGTATGTTGTTGCACAATTGCACTCAGCTTTAAGGTCTCCAAGCATCTGGGATTACTGAAATTCCCGTTTCTGTATAAGACGGTTTGTTTGCTGAGTTATTGGAGCAATAATCCTCTCATTATGGTCAGGTGTTTTAGACCTTTTGTTGATTGGAATTTGGATTGATTAATTCATCTGTACAGACCATGTTTACTTGGGTCCTGGCTGATAGGATGATACATGTCCTAACATTCGTGAACGAATGCATTAAAAGTGAGGTTATGGACCCTCTCCTCCATACAAAAATTGAGAAAGACGATTCAATGTAGTTGACTGCATCACTTTGACTCTGCGACTTAAACGATGGAAGGAAACAATGATTTCCCAGTAAGAGGTGTATGAGTCTGACATCTTCAACCCATATTACTAACCTTCAACTTATTGCTTTGTTGCAGGTACACATCATTTGCAGGTTTATTCCCATTGTTGTCAAGAGGAAATGTGCCTTTGTTGGTCAAGGTGGAAGAAATATCTCAGACCATCGACTCAGAGAACTTCACTGTTCAGAACTCTGTCCAGTTTTCAGGACCTTTGGCCACCACCTCTATCAGCACCAATGCTAAATTTGAAGTCCGTAGTCCCAAGCGTGTTCAGGTTGGTTCTTTTATAGATTCTTGTTTACTAGCTCTTTCGTATTATGTGAAAAGTCATAGTTCTAACCAGTAAAACTTTCTATGTTTTATGTAAATCTGGGATCTAGAGCATATACATAGAAGGTTGTTTTGCCCAATGGGGATCTAAACATACCTGGATGACAATCGGATGGTTGAATGTCCTACCTACAGAGTTGCTGGTTGACAAGATTATTTTATAAAACCTTAAATTATTGAAATTTTGTCAAATGCAGATTAAGTTTGTAGAAGGCATTATCGGGACTCCCCAGCTGACAGACTCCATAGTGTTACCAGAGGAGGTTGAGTTCTTTGGCCAAAAGATCGACCTTACTCCGTTCAAAGGCTTGGTCACCTCAGTACAGGACACGGCTTCATCTGTGGCAAAGACAATTTCCAATCAACCGCCTTTGAAGTTCTCCATCAGCAACCCCAGGGCAGAGTCATGGTTACTGACTACATACCTTGATGAGGAACTCAGGATCTCGAGGGGTGATGGAGGGAGCGTGTTCGTGCTCATGAAGGAGGGAAGCTCTCTCCTAACCAATTAAAGTATCCCTTCGTGGTACATGTCGGGTTATATGCCTTGGCTATACTGTTGTTATACAGCATAAAGTGAGGAGAAAATAAGAGGAAATGTTTTATATTCATAGAGTACATGGTAACAGTATACTCTTGAACCATGTTCCTTGTATATGAAAGTATGTGATGATACGCACTTGTCAGTGATGCATGATGATGACTAGTATTCGAAGTAAATTAGAGAAATTAGCATATAACTCCCGTTTGGCTCGTTCGCAGATAACCCCGTATTGTTTGAAAATAGGCATATAAACACTTGACAAAGAGGGGCTAAAGTGTCAGTGTTATCTTTTACATCCAAACTAATAAAACTATAGCCAAACTTGCTTTTGTTATTTATTCTTTCTTTCTTAATTTTATGACTAATTTGTCCCTTTGTTCAAACCTTTTAAAACCATTGGAAACCAACCAATTATTTTATCTCCCTTTGTCGAAATTCTGCCTCAATGTCTCGACAACGAAACCCTAGCCATCAACGATTTGCGGAAATTGATAATGACCAGCTCGGTTCAATCAAGCGCAGCTCTTGGGACATGATTTCTATCCACATTTATCCCTTAATTTTGCCGTTGTAGAAAGGTTCCTCTTATACGCATCATACAATCTGATAGGAACACAAAAATGGAGATTATTTTTTAAATGTAACGATTGTAGATACTTTGGTTGGTGTAAAACTTGTGTTGTTATTGCTGCTTCGAGAGGAGCTATTGATGGTTCGGAGACAAGAGTTGGAACTTCGACGGGAGGTGTTCAATTGGGTTGTCGATGTGAATGCTCAAGAATTGGGGAAAGAATGAAGACATTAGAGATTGTTGTTAGTATTCTGAAACTGGCTGTTTTTTCTCTAGCAATTGTTGGGACTTTGGCTTTGTTGTTTAAGTGATGGATGAGGATGTTCGAAGGCTTGTCACTTT
>JAOVYX010020549.1:0-16901 GCA_035668315.1 Drosera spatulata | reverse complement strand
AGGTTGCAAATCCCCTGACTAAGATGCTGAAGAAAGATACCGAATTTACATTCACTGAGGAATGTAAAGAAGCTTTCGAGATTCTCAAAGAAAAATTGATCTTAACTCCTATTATTCAACCTCCGGATTGGAGTTATCCGTTTGAGATTATGTGTGATGCAAGCGATCAAGCCGTTGGTGCTGTGCTTGGACAAAAAGTGGATAAGGTTCCACATGTGATTTATTACGCATCAAAAACCCTTGATGAAGCTCAGGTTAATTACACAACTATTGAAAAAGAGCTTTATTCAATTATTTTTGCACTGAAAAAATGTCATTCCTATCTATTAGGGGTTAAGGTAATTGTGTTCTCTGATCATGCTGCGTTAAAGTATCTTTTGAAGAAGAAAGAATAAAAACTAAGATTATTAAGATGGATTCTTCTCCTTCAGGAATTTGATATTGAGATCAGAAATAAAAAGGGTGCAGAAAATGATGTTGCTGATCACTTATCGAGAATTATAACTCAGGATGAGTCAATTCGGATATCAGAATCGTTTCGTGATGAGTATTTATATCATCTTCATGGTTATGTACCTTGGTATGCTGACCTTATAAATTTTCTGGTGACAAGAAAATTACCAAGTGATCTTCCAAGGCATCATAGAGAGAAGATTATAAGTGATGCGAAGTATTACTCGTGGGAAGATCCGATTCTGCTTAAATACTGTGCAGATGGAGTGATAAGAAGATGCATTCCTGACCATGAGATCAAGTCAGTGCTGAAGCACTGCCACTCCTATGATTGTGGAGGTCATTTCGGAGTGAGACGAACCGTTCATAAGATTTTATCTTGTGGATTTTTCTGGCCAACTTTAAACAAAGATGTATATGAGTATGTAAAACGATGTGAGCAATGTCAAAAGTCTGGTAATATTTCAAAGAGAGATGAATTGCCTAAAAAATATGTGATGTCATGTGCAATTTTTGACATTTGGGGTATAAACTTTATGAGACCATTTCCAAACTCTAAAGGTCACTCTTACATATTGCTAGAAGTGGATTACGTCTCTAAATGGGTAGAGGCCATACCAACACGAACTGATAACGCCAAGGTGGCGGTTGAGTTTGTTAAAAACTTTATTTTTAATAGATTTGGCGTATCTAGGGTAGTCATAAGCGATCAAGGAACCCACTTTTGCAACAAGGTGCTGGACGTCCTGTTTAAGAAATACCATGTTAATCATAAGATCTCAACTGCCTATCACCCACAGACGAGCGGACAAGCTGAAGTGTCCAATCGTGAAATTAAAAGGATCCTGGAAAAGATTGTCAATCCAAAGAGGAAGGATTGGAGTGATAAGCTGAATGACGCTCTTTGGGCGTATCGTACTGCGTACAAGACTCCAATTGGAATGTCTCCGTACAGAATGGTGTATGGAAAAGCATGTCACCTGCCGGTGGAAATTGAACATAAGGCATGGTGGGCTATTAAAGAGCTGAATGCGAAATACGAAGACTGTGTTAATATGAGAAAGCTTCAAATCTCGGAATTGGATGAGATTCGTGGTGATGCTTATGAAAATACTGCTTTATACAAAGAAAAATTTAGCAGACTTCATGACGAGAACATTTCACGGAAAAAATTTAAGGAAGGAGATAAGGTTTTACTTTACAATTCTTGCTTAAGGTTATATCCTGGAAAACTGAGATCACGATGGGAAGGACCGTTTGTTGTTAAAAAGGTCTTTAATCATGGAGCTGTAGAAATACAAAGTGAGGACACGTCGAAGATTTTTAAAGTTAACGGACATAGATTGAAACGTTACTTCGATGAAATTCCTTTGGAGAAGGTGAACTGCGTTTCAATGAAATAATTTGACGTCATGGCTGTCGAGCCAACGTCGTTAAATAAAGGCGCTTCTTGGGAGGTTTCGCGGGCGCGATGAAGTCCTGCCCAGATAAAATCAGAACAGAACCTCATTTCTGAATTACATTTCATTCTCATGGCGTGCCCTACAATTTTCTTTACATATAATCCTTCGAAATCATCAATCTATTCTTGCAATCAAGCATACCGTACGTTCGTATCAACGAGGGGAATTCGTTGAGTATACGCACGCGTCCGTAAACATCTCAGATTCCGCAGAATTTATGGATTTCATTCAAAGAAAAACCTAGGTATGAATTCGTGATTCCAACTCCAAATTCAACAATTTAGTATTCTAAATTGATCTGTGCATCGTGTAGAATATGAATTCATGATTGGATTGTTGAATTACATCTTGAATTTGACAAAATTCATATTCATTTGCCTAGGGATTTTGAAAAAATGTCTCGTACTAAGAATCCGGCATTTCGATCAGATGCAAGCACATCTGCTGTAGCTGAACGAGTCCTCATTCCTTATCGATACGATTCTATAGCCATTCCTGAACAGTATGCGAATCATCATGCTGTGATATCTCACAGAGTTATTCACCAAACTAGGTTTCTGCAAGCTGGTGAGCTATCCACGCTAAGGCTATGGAACGAGCTTGTACATGCTGTGACTCAGCTAGGATGGCACCATACATTTCTGACTGGATGGCCTACTTATTCATCCCTAGTCAATGAGGTGCTAAGTACGTGGACTAGCACTGTTGGTCAGGCTCCAGCGGACGGCCCTGATGAGGAGTACGTCTCATTCCAACTGGGAAATGAGATGAGGCGCCTTGGTCTGAGTGAGCTTTGTAGGATCTATCACTTTCGACCAGGAGGCTACCGAGATTACGAGAGGGGATATGTGCCTCATCTGCAGGATCTATGGTAAGAACTGACATCGTCTGGGGGATACAACCCCCACAACAGTAATAGTTCTGCTCTTAGGAACCCTATTTTGCGTATTCTGCACTGGTTCCTAGCTTATACATTACTAGCTACCAAGAGTAGCCATGGAGCTATATCGTAAAAGGAGCTAGGAATTTTCTTTGTGCTGCTGCACAATCTGGTCTCTCCTCAGGACTATCCATACCTCAGTATAGGATTTATGCTAGTGGAGAAGATTGAGACGGTAGCCGCACACAGTCCTAGAGCGCCGATCCTCATTGGTGGGTTACTAACTCTGATAACTGCACATTTTGGGTATGACATGACGACTCTTCCAGCCCTTAATGAGTCGACCAGAGAACCATTCGGGATTGACAGACTAATGAGGATTGGCATGATCTCTGTTGATCGTGATATCTACTATTTTACCGCGAGAGCTGGTGAGGAGCCTCTACGACTTCCATTGCCAACCTTTTCTCTCCGATTATCTGATCGGAATAATTGGGGCTTTTCAGTAGCTGTACTAGAAGATGACCAAGATTCTGAAGGTGATTCTACTATGGGTGAGCCTCAGCTTCGTCAGTCATCCCAGTCATATCAGTCTTATTCCCATCATTTCATACCAGCTACTTCTGCACCGACTACTATATCAGAGCAGACACCTCCTGTGGATTGGAGTATTGCGTTTTATTCTCTGCGGCAAGAGGTAGCTGAACTACGAGCTGATGTCACATCTATGCGGTCTCAAGTGACTTCACGTTTGAATGCTATTCAGCAGAGTCATGAGGACTTTCATCGTCAGATTTTCTAATATTTAGATAGCAGATTTCCACCACCTCCTCCTATGTGATTTTCCTTAGCTAGTCAGTCTGCTTTTAGGAGTTTGTACTCTTACTTAGACTGCACTTTGGTTTAGCTTAGGGGAGGTTGGATATTCCTAGACATTTCAGTCAGTTTTTTTTATTTTCAGTCCAGTGTACTACTTTCTTTTAAAGATGTATGAATCGTTATGTTTTATGCATCTTCGTTCTGTTTTTATGCAACTTAGTTTCCTTTATGTAAGATTGAACCTAAGTCATGATTTCAGTTTCATTTGATTGTCATGTTTCATTCATTCATGACTGTTTATGCTTCTAGGTATATTATATGTTTTCTCTCTTTCTTATTTACATTATGTGTGTGAGAGAGAGAGAGGAGAGGACTAATTTTTACTATCAAGTTGTGTTTTGTCAGATGACAACCACTAACTTGCCAAGTGAAAGAGATATACGCATAGTAAGTATTGACAGATGGATCGAGGACATTGATATGCCAATTGTTGACACAAACAACCCAATGGTGGCTCCTATACCTCGCAGTTTCACTATCTTAAAAAGTCACATTACTGAGCTTCAAGACAACCAAAAGTTGATATTGGAAATGCTCCAAGACATTAAGCTTGCACAGGAGTCCATATCAGGAAAAGTCAATCATATTCGTACGATCCTAGAGTTTCAAAGCGGTATAGATGGCATGATTAGAGACATATGGAACTGGTTCAGAAACTTTGGTTGTTTCTCAGATACACCTTAGCTAACAGGTATTTCTTTTGCCCTCTGCGCTTTATTTTCCTTTTTACATTGAGGAGAATGTCATGTTTTAGCTTAGGAAAATTTTTAGGGACAAAAAACTTGTTTATTTAGAGTCTTTTATACCACTTAAAAGAAAAAAAAAATCAAAACACGAAAAAAAAACATGTTTTTAACTCTATGGCTTGAGCAAAGTAAGATGATGATTTATACCATAACAAATACTGCACTAGTACATGTAGTTGAATATTATCTCTAAGGAAATTCTGAATCTTTGCTAATATCATTCTTGTTCATTCCTATGAGATAACCCTTTTTCATATGTAGATAGCGCTTAAGTAGTGACTTGAACTGTAACTAGACACTTAGAAATAAAAGAAAACCTTCATAATCCCATCTTTTCATTTATCCACCACTTATAAGGGAGCATGGAGTGGTTTTTAAAAATTTTTGAAGAAAATTTTGATTTCTTTTGTTTATTAAACACCTGTTCTTCCATGGTAACCCTAACGCTATTTTTGGTAACTGGAGAATACTCTAGACCTACTTAGAATAAGAAAAAAAAAAAAAGAAAAAAAAAACTTTACAAGGCAATGTTATAGATGCTTTGATCCTTACCTCAGTAATCAAAATTACCATCTACAGATAAAAGAGGGGACATAGTCTTTGATAATATCGCTTTGGAAAAAAAAAAAAAACGAAGAGAAAAGATACATATCCAGTAGGAGATCTAAACCTCCTTTGAGACCTTGGTGGCTTTGGAAATGATCCCCTATATAAGGAAACACGGGTGAAAAGGAAAAAATTTTGATTTGAGTTTTTGAAATGTTTTATTTTGTTACAGTTTAAGAATCTGCTTGGTGTGAAGGACTATGAAAGGGAATGATTTGAGAAATAGCTAGATGTGATATGAATAGAGATTAAGGATGACTATTGATTTATATTCTTTCGACATGTGTTCGGTGTTGATTTTAGGCAATCTGATTACTTTGATACTCGAGCTATAGGATTTTTGATTTTTGCTAGTTTTTCTTCATTTCGAATTTCTTTCTTTGCTTTGAGTCTAGACTTTGCTTAGCGGCAAGGAAAGGTTTAGCTTAGGAAAATTTGATGTGTATAAAAAACACACATCATTTCTTTATTCTAAACGTTTGTTTTATTCCTTTTGTGTTGTCTAATTTATATTTTTAGTGTCTTTTTATCTTGCAATGTTGGTACTGTTGTGCTTTCATATTTTATGGCAGATTGGCTTGGAATTTGGAGCAAAAATGAAGAAGGATGAAGAAAATGACAATCCATGAACTCAAAAATCCGCATTTCACGTTTCATCGTCATTGCATGTGTTTCGAGAGTTTTTACGGCAATGTTTCACCATGTTTAGCTAGATTGGTGTGTTTAGATATCATGTATAACTTTTTCGAATTTTTGGACGTCATTTAGTATTTTCAGTTTAGGATTTTAGTTTACTGCACACCTATGTCGCGGGCACAACCAGCCGTCGCGGGCACAATGCTGTCGCGGGCGCGACGCCCTCTGTCGCGGACGCGATGAAGGTATTTTCTGAAAATGCGGATTTTAATGGTGTCACGAGCGCGAGAGGCCTGGTCGCGGCCGCGACAATACTCCAGATGCAAAATGATGAGTTTCAGCTGTCGGATCGATTTGGTTGCAAGCCCTTGCCTATAAATACTCTTCCTAGGGTTATTCCAAGTAGGGAACAGTAGGGGAGACGCACAGGGAGGCAGAGACGATCGAGAGGACGAAAGACGAAGGAAAGACGGATTTTGGAGAAGGAATTGACGTAGTCTTGGTCTGCAATGCATAGGAACTCATTTGGATTTGATTTGGAACGCTAGGAGCACTGTATAACTCTTATTCTTTAGTAGTCAAACTGACTAGAATGTTTGTTTACATTGTTATGTTCAATTTCATGTTTTATTCCATGAATATGTATGAGTAGATCGATATTAGGGATGCGTTGATGAGTTTTGAAGTCATTAGATCATGAGATGTTGAGTGTTTAATACAAACCAGAGGTGTTTAATGAAAGATTGATGCATGAAACCTATTAGAATCATCATATAACATGTGTATGCTAGATTGATCACCTAAAGTACGTATGTTGAAGCTATAAATCATGCTAAATGGTTTAGTTCAGTAGCTAATTGATATAATATGATTTAAACTAATTGTCATATACAATCAATGGTTTCAAATGCATGTAACATGATTAGTTTAAGCTAATTGTTATGATTGTTATTGAATGTTAAGTTCCAAGTTATGATTCAACTCTTGTGTTTTAAATCAAACTCGAGCTAATCGAACTGATTTAGATCTCTTGAATTAGTTTAACTATCCAAGCTAATAGAAAGTTAGAAGCTAAGGAACGTAGTGAGTTAAGCCAATACTTATTACAAACATTCCACATTAATCATTAAACATCAATGATTGATCTAAGCGATTCGAAATGACTCAACCATTATCCCTACATTTCTCCTAATCTAAGCAATCCACCTTACTATCGAGCTTAGTTTTATCTAATTAGTTTAGTTATTACCTTTTTAAACACCCCCCCTAATTCCTAGAATAGTTATAGCTTTAAGTTAGTTTAGTTGGACATTTCCGATTTCCCTGTGGGTTCGACCCTTACTTCCACTTCTGCATTAATTCTATATTTATAGAATGAAAGTGAGTGCTCATAAATATTAATTTGACGTGTAAACGATAGCACGCATCATCTGCATGCTCTCTTTGGCACACAGAGAGAACCCCTATTCCATACAGAGTAATTTGGTGCACATTGAGATTTCCCAAATCTTCGGTCAGTTAGATAACGAGTTATACACTCATTTCTTTTGACAATATGCGCGTGAGGGGGTTTCTTGTTTTTTATAGTAGAGGGGTTCCTCTTCTGCACAGTCTTTACAGACAAGTCAACCTTTACATGTTACGCAATAGAGACCTCATTGGTCTGCATCCTAATTACAGACGTTTCTCCCTTCTATAAGACTTTGACAGAGACATTTTTTTGTCTCTTTAATGCTGGCTGCAAATGAGTTTGACTCATGTAAGTGAATCTTTTCACCGAGCCAACTCTTGTATCCAAGCCCAGACCCATGGATCTTGTCCTGTGATCAGTGCTTTTTGGCAGATCCAGAGATTACTATTCCACGTATCTACTTGGGCTTGAAGCTTAGCATTTTTCTTGGTGAGTGTGTCCATCATTTCATAGAGAACTTTGACTGTCTCTTCTGATTCACTGAGTTTGTTGTCTACCACATTTAAGTGACTTTGTAAGTCGTTAACTTCTTGATAGGCAAGATTGTAATTCTCTTTGAGATTTACAATCAACTCAATGTTCTCTTTAGTCTCTCTTGAGAGAGCAATAAAGCTTTCAGAGGTCTCTTAAAGAGCCTCGTTCAGTTCCTCATTTGAGACATTAGATTCGGAGAAGTCAAATCCCTTTTTGCCGTCATCAGACCTAACCATGAGACACACTTGAATATTTGAGATAATTTCTTCTTCATATGAGTCTGTGTCACTCCAAGTCTTTGCAGCATAGGCTTTTGCCCTTTCCTTCTTGTTGAAGGTTCCTTTTAGGTTCTTCTTCTTCTTGTGTACATATGAGTCCTGTGGCGGTCGTCTGCACTGTGCAGTAAAGTGCCCTGATTTGCCACAGTTGTAGCAGACATCTTTGTCTGCTTCTTTAGTTTTGCTAGCACTTAGTTTCTTCATATTCTTCTTCTTGAAGAGCTTTCTGAATTTCCTTCCCATGAGTGCTAGCTCTTCAGTCATGCTTTTTGTCGCTCGTGGACGAGGTCCTGCAACTCTCCTCGTCTGTCATAGTCTTTAGGATCCTCTCCTGAGCTTTGAACGTCAGTGTCTTTTCTCTGGCTTCATCTATATGTTTCTTCTGCTCCACCTCCAAATTGTAGGTCTGCAGAACGCCAAAGAGTTGCATCTTGGCAAAGTCTCTCGACTCTCTAATGATGGTTGTCTTCGTCCCCCAGGCCTCCCCGATAGATCTCATGAACTTAAGGTTTATCTCTTTGTTATCGAAGGTTATTCCTAAAGTTTTGAGATTATTAATGAGAACATTGAACCTTTCATAAAAGCTTGTAAGGTTCTCATCTGTTCTCATCGAGACCTAGTAGTACTGCTGCATGAGGACATCCTTCTTATTTTCGCGAATCTCGTTTATGCCCTTATTTCTCAATAGTAGTGCTTCCCATGCTTCCTTTGCTGTGTTGGTGTAGACCACGATCTCGAACATATCGTCGTCCAGAGCCTTGTATATCTGATTCTTGGCTCTTCTGTCTACCAGCACCAGATCCCAGTCGTAACTCATCCACAGAGACTTAGACTTGTCAACTTCTCTGGTGGCATCCATTGGATCTGACATTATTGAAACATAAGGCCCATCTGTGATAATATCATACTTTCTTTCATTAATGGAATCCAAATGAGCCAGCATTCTAAGTTTTCAATGGTTGAATTTATCGAAGGAGTAGGAAGGTGGCTCTCCATTATTTGGACACTTTGGTAGTTTTGGAGGAGCCATGATTGAATCTTCACAATAATAAACTATTAGTAACTTCTTTCCAGAATGGTATAAAAAGATTTGACCTTTTCTTTCCAATAACTGTTAAGTCTAGAAAGATAAGCTCTGATACCAATTGAAAGTCTCATAAATAACCTAGAGGAAGGCGGGGGTGAATAGGTTATCTCAAAAATTCTCCAGACAGTGCAGTGAAGCTATGGGCTAGTCTGTACTGCCTGAGTCGGCTGCAGTAATGCGGAAGTTCTGCAGTTGAAACTTTAGCTTTGTGAAGCTTGTCTCTTTGGATTTAAAGTTCTTCACTAAAAGTTATAGGAGTGATAATCAGTGCGGAAAACAAAATGATACAGTATTTTATATTGGTTCAGACATCTGTTACCAACAAGTAAGAGAAGCTTAGTCCAGTCTTCCCTTGGTCATGACCAGTGTAGTTAAGCCAAGAGGAGGTTCACTATCTTCTTGTTTATGGCTTAGAAGAAAATCATTTTACAACAAGATCTTACTTGCTAAAGGATGAAAAACCTAGATCTTGCAGTGCTTTGCTGAAGTTGTTGTTCTTCACTTGCAAACTAGTGAACCTTCTTTATAAATCCTGAATCTTTGATTCAACTCACGCACAGCGAGTCTTTAAGGCTTTTCTTCTTTTTGAAAGCTCTCAAATGATGTTCAACTTTTCTCAGACTCGTCCCCCTTGTTCTCTGCACTGTGAGTCCCCTTTTATAAGCTCAGGGAACCAGAATCCGTGACTGTACTATCTGCTTTGTCCTCTACTGCAATAGACTGACTTGACTTCACCTTTTTTGATACAGTACACATCACCTTTATCTCAACTTCTCGTTTTTGATGCCTTCCTTATTCCTTCCCATTCCAGCACAACTCATATTGTACCTTGCCTCATTCACCAGGTCTGCTGCACGTCTCTACTGCATAGCCTCTGCTGCACCTCGTACTGCAGCCAGTTTGCTGCAACTCATCTCCCACTCAACAGTTTTCAGCCTCATCTGCTCAGCCTGCTATAATTCAGCTTGCATACTTCTCTTTGCAAGTATGCCTCACTTCTCTTTGCTGCTGGAACCGGTCTTGAATACAGAAAAGATCCTACATCATGAGAATACTGGGACCTTTTGCTGTTGCATGTGATTTATTTTTGGCATGTAAATTCTAGTCCCTCTAGTAGTCTGCACTACTTAGGTCGTCCGCACTCTACTGCACTTTTGTGTCCTGCTGCTCTGCTGTAGCCAACTACACTTTACTGCATCTGCGGCCCTAGTCTGTAACTACTTGACTAACTATTACATCCTAAGCATATAATACATACATAATTTTTTTCTAAGTTTTATTCATTAATTTCTATACAAGTGGAAGGATTGCATATTCTTAACAACAAGATTACAAGTCTGTTAGAACGGATGGAGTAATTGAGTTTGGATAACCATTATGAATGAAATTATAATAAAATACCTATAAAAAATTCTTCGTTTCGGTGTGGATTTCTCTACGTGGAGGAGGAGATAGGGCAATCTTAAACCAGCTATAATGCAATAAGAAGATTGTTTTTTGATGGACAGCTCAGTAAAAGTCGAACCGCTAACTTTGCTTTGTAAATTGTATGTCAGGATCCGATTGGGAGCATCTACTATTTCAATTATCAAAAAGGGAAAAAAAGAAAAGAAAAGGGCATTAAGAAGATTGCTACTCCGTGTACTTGACAGTATTTGCTAACCATCAAGTTAAGCGGGACAAGGTTACGCATATTTTGATAGGATCAGTGAGCGTGAATTATTTTGTGTTGTTCTCAACTTTTCAAATAAATTGATGAAACATATTATTAAATATGAATATCCTAAAAAAATTAAGTAGTATTATACAATATTTCCATAAATGATAAGTTTGAAAAATAATAAAATCTAAAATATTCATATTTTATACTACTCCTTTCGATCCATATTATATCCAACACTTGCATATTTGGACCGTTCCAAAATAAATACAACATACCTCATTTAATAACCTTTTCACACAAAAGAATATCAAAATAATCATAATTTGTTACAATATACTCACTATCTCTTTTGTAGTAAACCCCGCTAACACTCAAAAAAATATTCTTTCTGCATCAAATTTCACACAAATTCAACACACACATAAAATCGAATATCGAGTTAATATGTTGTCTATAATATGAAATGGAGGGAGTATATCACATCATCCCATCATCATTAATTTTACTCTTTTCATTCACATAGTACTTTTTCCACACTCAAAAGGATGATATGGTAAAAATTCTTCAAATCAACATATATATTAAGCGCTTGTCGAATTTGTGATAACCACAGTAAGGTTATCTGTGATTAGAGAGAATTCAACGATCATCACTTGAAGTTTTTGATTTTCAAATTCAAAATAAAAAGCGCAACAAAAAATAGGATTAAAAAACCCGAGTAACTATCAACTTAAATTTTTGACTATTGGATATTGATAGCCACATAAAAATTTATTTGTGATTAACCACAAACTTATTTTTCATATATATTACTCTCTCTATTCGGGAAAAATTATAACGTGTTGACCGTACACATATATTAAGCAAATGACCCCGTCTTTGTAAGTGAGTGGTAGAGAATCGATGAGAGAAATGATAGTGAAAAATATTGATGTGATATAAAATAAAAATAAGGATGATTGAGTAATTTTGAACTCAATATCTTCTTTTTTAATAAAATTTTAATTTTTATAGGACAAAAAAATATACAAAATTATTGTAATTGATTTGGGATCAAGAGAATAATAATAAAGTCAAGTTAACTTTTCATCAGGGAGTACAGTATTATTTAGAATTAGTTTATCCTTCTTGGGTTGGGCAATATTAGGGCCTACCATGTGTCATCTGGCGAGTACACATAATGAATGGAGAGGCTAGTAGATAGCAGCACCCAATTTAGGAAATGGACAAAATCTGGAAGCATGGTGGGTGCCTATTTTGAAAAAAATGAGAATATTTATATTATCTGAAGGAATCAGACAAGAGAAATCAGAGGGTGAGTAGAAGAAGTAGACCTAACACATTTATTAGATAGCGAGTATGGCATTGCGCAACAAAGCAAAGAAGCATTTCTCACCTCTTCAATTAAACCTCTAGAATATGACAACTCCATGGCTCTCCTTGCTTGGGGTGTAAAGATTCCACTTAGTTGGTTAGGAGAAAAAAGAATACTTAGAATAATGGAACACGGAATGTTTGCGTGGAATATCTGATTATATGGTTGGAGTGGAGAATTGTTCATCAATTATAAGTCGACTTTTTTTGTTAACCAGATGTATAAATCGTAGACAAGAAGGGTATGAAAATGCCAATGAAAATAAAAGGCGGAGCATCCCTGTACACCCATACCTTATCATGGAATCATCAAACCCTATCTTCGATCCCCTGTCAGTCATCAATCATTTTCGTCTCAGACAAGAGAACGTAACGTATCATACACCATGCAATCCCTTGATTCTATTCTATATATTCCACCACCACCCCTTCCTCCCAATATTAAAGATAGCAGCTGGAAAGATGTTGGGGAATCCAACCGCCCATCCACCAGCTTTGGAGTGATGGATCATCACTCACAGTGTTTTCTTTTTCTTTTTTTTCCTTTTTAACGATAAAACGGACGTAGACAGCAATCCAATTAATCGAAGCTAATCTCAGGAAATATTTTGTCTCTAGTTATATTTAATCTATTATAAATAATAAAACTACTTTAGGTTTTCTTGATATAAAAGTTTGGTTTTTTTTGATATCAAGTTTGATTCGTTATGTATTTAATGTCTTTTACATTTATAATCACAAATTAAATTTATTTAATATATATTGACACTTTGTTGTCACCATAATACAATATCATCCAAATTTCTTGTATAAGTAAATAAAATCAGCTTAGGGTTTCTTGGTTCGAATATGATTGAAGTAGACGTATGTAATCATCAATAAAATTTTATACGTACATAATATGAGCTGCAAAAATAATGTGTTAAATTGGGTTAAGGACTTGTTGAATATATAAAGTTAGTTTCATCTTTCTTTTTTTTTTTTTTTTTTTGTGATATCAATGTTTGGTTTTATACCAAGTTTGATTGGTGCTTCATTAAACGCATAAAATCCAAATTAAGTGTGTTTTATATAAATTGACACTTCATTTTCCTAAAATCCTTTGTATTTCAAATATGTGTAAAAAAGAAAACAAAAGTAATAAACAATATATAAAGAGAGAATTACGGATTAGTTCCCAAAATCAATTTTATTTACCAACAAGTGCTATACAAGATTTTTTTACCAATAAGTTGTTCATCATGATTTTTGTTCTAATTTGCTCTTATAGCAAATTAAGAAAACTTAATATCAACTCATATCTATTTCAAACCAAATCATTTCTAACCAAAATACAATGATTACACCATTAACCCTAATTCTATCGCTTCACCCAACACACTGTTGTCATCGCCGTCTATATTATCGTCGCAGCTGTGGCCGGAAATGAACAATGTGCATATTAGGCTAAAACAGTGCACGGTATCAAAGCCATCACCGTCATGTCCGGAATTGAACAGTGCGTGCGCTTGATTGAAAATAGTCCATAGTGCTCATGCTTGATTGAAAACAGTATATAGATCATAGTGTTGTTGCCGCCACCATCGACAATATCCAAACCCCAAAAAGCACAGTGTGTTGAATGATTGAAACAGTGCGGCCTATGGTTGAAGACAGTGCACTTGCACATCATGACACCGACGTTCATATTCTCTCTACCAAACCTTCAAATTCCTCATTAATGGAGCACAAATCATTTAAGACGATTCTTCTATCACCACCAACGTAATTCCATTTGTCGAGCACACAAAAACACTAGTGGTCAAAGATCAAAATCATCTTCACGATTCCATTGAGATCTCCAAAGTTTCTATATCATGGACAAAGAACTGCAACTCATTTATGGGGCGATACGATGGTTATGGTTGGTGTGCGGGGTGAGTGAGGGTTAAGCGATGAGACGGAGGGTGAGATTATTGTGGGTGACGAACAAACAATATGATAGGTGAAGGGGGAGAGGAGACGACAAGAGAGAGAAAATTTTGGGAGAAAATTAGGGTTTATGCTTTTTATAATATAGAGAAAGAGTAGACGTGGAAAGAACATGATATGTCTTTTATAAAAAGAACCAATTGATAAATTTAAAAGTCACATATCACCTTTTGGTAAATAACTTCAAAAAAGTGATACCAATTGGTAATTCACACAAACACAAACACACAGACATATATATATGTTTTTGTGTTGCAAATGATATCTAAGTAGCTGCTTCAAACCATCAAAATATCATTTTAATTGTGTTTTTTTTATCATTTTTGTGTTTTTTTCTTTTTATAATTGTTTAGCAAATAAGATGGTTAAGAAAAAATGTTAAACGAGATGAAAATTATCATATTTATTATAACGCATGTTACAAAGGTAAAATTTTATCAAGCAAAGAGAAAATCACATAATCCCTTATGATTCAAAATTTTTTGCATGTCATGGTTTTTTTTTTATGAGCTTGATTTATTAAATATCACAAACACAATTCAGGTAAAAAACACAACTTAAAATGAAAGTTTGATGGTTTGAAGCAGTTATTTAGTTGTCTTTTGCGGCACAAAAGTATTAATATAAATATATTGAAGGGGCTCATAAAACATCGTTGCTCTATAATCCGGTCCTTAGATCACATTTACTCCAATAAAACATGATAAGAAAACTTGAAATCATTCTAACACTCTAATCCTTAAAGCTAGAAACTCTAAAATGAATGGTTTAAAATAGTCCTTAAAGAAGGTATATCATTTCCGAACGTACGTGTAAGCGATGACTACCAAATTTTAAAATCACGTTGTAAATATGTAGGTGACAATATCCTTGTGCATAGTTGATGATAAACGATATCGATTATCGTGTTTTAAAAGTGCGTTTAATCATATTGGCTAAAGACATTTTAGGCCCTTTTTTCCGTATATATATAGAAATACTTCTATGTTGCAAAAGATAATATAGGGCTGCTGCAATACTAATATTGGCGATTTATATTGTAAGTTGAAAAATCTATAATGCAAGTTCCTGAATGTGTACAATCAACTAAATTCTCACTTTATATCTTCAACAAGTTAAAGTATAAATTTTTTTAATTTACATTACAAATTTTTCAACCTATAATTTGTAGCAACCACTATGACGTCTTTTGCAGCACCAACGACGTGCCCATATATATATATATATATATATATATAGGAAAAATGGTTCTTGCCCATTCTCCACCACATGTTTTTCTATATTACTTTTTTAAATTTTAATCTAATTTTTTCAAAACTTGAATTGTGATGGAGAATGGCCAGTGATAGTTTTCTGTCTGTTGCTTGCAGTAGGAATAATTTCCTCATATATATAATATATAGGGTGCGCCTGCTAGTGCCTTGGCTGCTGCTGTACTGGATCTTTTTTTCCCGTGAACTAAATCTTATTCTATTATGAAGTGCATCATTTTCTGTCTTTGAATGTACAATTCATAATATTACAAGATGCAGTTCATAGGAAGAAGAGGTGCAATGCAGTAACAGCTACTTGGCTGCTACTACAGCACAAATGACTATATACATATAGTTTATGACTGCTACAGCTATGTGCCCATATATATATATATATAGGAAAAATGGTTCCTGTTGCAGACAATAAGGCTCCTGGCCATTCTCCACCATATGTTTTTCTATATTTCTTTTCTAAATTTTAATCTAATTTTTTCAAAACTTGAATTGTGGTGGAGAATGGCCAGTGACAATTTTCGGTCTATTGCTTGTAGTAGGAACAATTTCCTCACATATATAATATATAGGGTGCGCCCGTCAGTGTCTTGCCTGCTGTTGCACTGCATCTTTTTTTTCAGTGAACTAAATCTTATTCTATTGTGAATTACACCATTTTTTGTCTTTGTTTGTACAGTTCATAATATAATAAGATGTAGCAGTTAGTTGGCTGCTACTACAGCACAAATGACTATATATATATATATATATATATATAGTTTATGGTATTTTTTAAATTTATGTTAT
This sequence comes from Drosera spatulata, assembly GCA_035668315.1. NCBI lineage: Eukaryota > Viridiplantae > Streptophyta > Magnoliopsida > Caryophyllales > Droseraceae > Drosera > Drosera spatulata. The sequence goes on along the minus strand of JAOVYX010020549.1, from coordinate 866 downwards.
TATCAACAAATTATGAAACAAAAAATTTGGGGAGATTTATCCAAAACTATAATTTTTCAACAATAATTATAAATACATACGCAAGGAAAAATAATTCCAAAAAATTAAAATTTATCCATCTCATCTAATCCCTTACCCTATCCTCACCTCTACCCTAACTCTTACCATCAGCTCACCTTCGTTGGAATTGTCACGGAATCTAAAACGTTGCTGGAATCGTCGACGTAATTTGGCAGTTTGTTGGAATCGTCGTCAGAATCTTTGTCAGAATCCCGCAACCTCTGGGAATCTTTGTCGGAATCCGGTAGCATTGGGGGAAACTTCGCCGAAATCCGACAGCATCGTCGGAATCCGACAACGTCACGGAAATCTTTGACGGAATCCGGTAACGTCATCAGAATCTTCGTCCGAATTCGATAACGTCGTCCGAATCTTCGTCGAAATCCGACAATGTCCTCGGAATCCGCGTTGGAATCCGACATTGTCAACGGATTCTAAAACAGTGTAAGTGAACATAATCGAAAACAGAGCGCCTGAACAAGATAAAATTAAACAGAACGCCTGAACAGAATGAAATAGTGCGTCTGAACAAAAAACAAATAGACCGCCTGAACAAAATTCTAAACAGAGCGTCTAAACGAAAAGAAATAAAGCGCCTTAAATAAAGTCTAACAGAGCATCTGAACAAAAATCTAAATAGAGCACCTGAATAAAATGAAACAAAGCGCCTGATCAAAAATCTAAATAAAACATATGAATAAAATGAAACAGAAGATTTGAACAAAAAATAAACAAAACGCATGAACAAATTAAAATAGGACGTCTTAAGAAAAAAATAGTGCGACAGTTAAAAAATATTCCATAAT
>JAOVYX010020548.1:0-16903 GCA_035668315.1 Drosera spatulata | reverse complement strand
GTGCAGAGCAGCCCCGATAGGCAAGGCTTCTTCATCTACGAAAAAGTAAGGAGAGTGCAAAGGTTGATCTGATTTTAATGTCTCGTTCTTTATCCCTACCACGAACATTGCAGCCGGCATTTTCTCTGCATAGTAGCTGAAATCCTCTGCACCCATGGTGATCGGAAACACCTCGACCCTCGATCTTCCAACGAGTGCCTCGCTGACCCACTTCCCATGTTCGTAGAGTGCATGGTCGTTAACGAGAACTGGATGAGGCAGCGGCACATCCTCCATGAAGTCCACCTCTGCGCTGCATTGGTGCAATGCAGCTTGCATTTGGATAATCTGTGCATCGGAGAAAATTCACATTATGTCAGATACAGCTTATCTAAATAACTTAAAGCTATGATCTCATATTCTTCATCTCTATTAGGAAAAATGTTCTGCCGGACAGTGAGCTTTTCATCAGGAGAAATTACCTCTCTGATTCTTCTTTGAAGGTAGGTGAGGCCTTCGGCCGACAAGCTTCTAAAGGTCCCCCCAAACTCCACCGATTCTGGGATTACGTTCCTTGCTTCACCTCCTTTGAAGTACCCAACTGTAACCACCTGCAGGATTTATCGTGCGAAGAAGTTAAAAGAAAACTAAGTTTAATGAGAGCAAGAAGTTGCTATTGAGTTTAATATTTGCCTTCGTTTCTTATGACTAAGCAAGCTAACATACGATCAGGTTCACATCTAGCCAGCTAAGTGTTAGCAATGTCCCCATCCCTGTACTTTGATATTCTTAATCGACGACTACAATAATACTGCATCAAGACACCAGGTTCTAAAAATTACCCCGGCCTCGAGAGGATCTGTCTCTCTTGAAACAATGAGTTGGAGAGCAACAATGGCAGAGGAAGCTGCGACAATAGGGTCTCTGCTGAGATGAGGCTGTGCTCCATGAGCACCTACACCTTTTATCTTCGCGGTGAACATGCCAGCACCTGCAAGAATTGGACCAGGTCTGGAAGCAATAGAGCCAGTCGGCACTGATGGTGCTACATGTAAAGCCATGATGGCGTCGACATTGGATAGAACACCCTCCTTCAGCATATGATGAGCACCAGCATATCCTTCCTCTCCTGGTTGGAAAACCAGCTTCACAGTACCCTTCAAAATTCCTAACATAATGTTAATGCACTTAACCAATCAAGCATTTAAGCATCGTGTGCTCTCTACTTGTGATCTCTAACCCCACTTACACTGATACCATGTTGAGGAATCTACTGTACTTCACAAGAGGTCCGCAAATATTAGGAGCATGATTCTCAACACATATCAACACTGATGCAATATTAACCTACAAGCGCGACAAGAATCCAATATTCTACAATTGCACACGCATTGAATCACTACCTTAAGCCGATCTTTCATCGAATGTAACAGCTTTGCAGCGCCAAGAAGCATCGTGACATGAGTATCATGACCGCAAGCGTGCATTTTGCCATCAACTCTACTCTTTGATTCCCAATCAACCAATTCCTTCACAATACATCACACATACTTATAAATTCATTGCATTTCAGGACCACAGAATAGACGGGCAAGTATATATATATAAACCTGTAGAGGAAGAGCGTCCATATCAGCCCTTAGACCGAAAACGGGCCCATGACCCGACCCGATAGACGCAACCACACCGGTTTTCGCCACCGGAAACAGGTACTCGATCCCCAACGAGTCGAGCTCGCCCCTCACGAGTCGACTCGTCTCGTGCTCCTGGAAACCGAGTTCGGGGTTCTTGTGGATCGTTCTGCGTACCCTTTTCATCCACTCGAAGAACTCGGGTTCCCTCGCCGAGTCCAGGAGATCGTGACTCAGTTGATCCAAGTCCGAGTCCGTGAAGGTTGAATGAGATGCATGGAACTGTGAAGAAAATGAAAGTGACAAGATGAGGAGGATGATGCAGAGTTGTGATGTTGTTGGCTCCATGAATTGTGCGTTTGTCGTGGAGATGGTCATGAATTGTGGGTGACACAATAAAGTGGGATGGGATGAAAGGTGGTTTTATTTGGTGAAGGTTATGTTTTCTGTTTTCACAATGACTACAACCTACATATCCGAGTCTGTCTCACACAAGAGCCAACAAATACATTGGTCACTTTCTCTCTCATTTTACATATAATTTTATGTATATATTGAATTTTTATAAAATTTTATAAAAATATAATATTTTTTAACGATAGTTGGATATAAATGAAGTTTAATAAAGAGAATTAGAAAAAAAAAATTAATAAAGAAACGATATTTTTTTAACGGTAGTTGGGTGTAAATTCGATTTATGAGAGAGAATTAGAATAAAGTAGGAAGGAGATAATGGGATGATTTAATTATATTAATATAAATTAATTCCTAAATAAGAAAGAAATAAAAATATTATAAATAAATTAAGACCGATAAAAAACGTTAGTAAATAAATTGGGATGAAAAGAATATTAAATAAGATTTACATAATACATACTAGTAAATTGGGTAACGGGGGATAGGGATTGAACTCGTAATCATTTATTGGAAAATTATTTTTATCAACCTGAACCGATTATAATAAACAAAAAAATATAAATCTAATATGACATGAACATCATATAATTAGATGCACTCCGAAACAAACTTCTAGCCATGTCTATTACGCAATGCAACAACAAAATCAGACTGCAACCTTGGATAAGGATTCTGGTTCAAATGAGTTGTGGTCTTGTTTTGCTTTTCGGAGTTGTGGTGTTACTATGGTACAGAGTTGCATGTCCATCATATAGAAATAGGAAATTCTCCAAAAACGAGCTACGAAGTGATGGTGACTCATTTGCCACTAGTTTAAAAGAAGTTGTTGTACTTTCAGTTCTGCTTAGCTGGGTGCTAATCGAGTTGTTTCTTTGTATCATGTGAATTTTTATCATTGATTGGATCCCGTGAAAACATAAACGATGGCTATTTAATAGTAAATGTATATAACGTCAGAGGATTCACAGGTCCAAGGAATCAAGGATAATTTATAACTAGAAGTTAGAATAGAACTAAAGTTGGAGTATGAGCCCAAGAAGTCAGTGATGTTTGTGAAATTGTGTATATGTTGTTGAGTCCAAAACAGAGGATGATACGACACGAGAACTGGACAATGAGTGTCTGGCTTCCTAGATGGGATTGTATGCATGGACTTTTTTTGTGAGGTCTTGGGCTTAGATACTCGTTGGATGGCTAATTGGGCCTGCAAGATGAAGAACAAATTTTTATCTTTTTTTTTTTCGAATGAAGAACAAATTTTAAAATTATGTCCTTCCAGCTTGATGATGATCACCTTGGACCCGGTTGTACAAATTCTACAGTAAGGGTGCTATACAACATCATCCTACCATTAAAAAATAAAAAGAAAAATATATTTAAAAAATCTTTGAAAAATTAAATACTTTCAAGAAAAAATTAACCCGAAAATAATAAAATCTAAAAAAATTGAATTAAAAAACTTTTTTAAAAAATAAACCCATTCAAAATCTATTCATAAATATTAAAAATAAACTCATCCCTCCTAATCATTCTGAATCATTAAATTTAAAATCCAGCGATCACGATTACGTACGCATCCCGATTGTACTACCGGTGATAGCCGGTGATCCTCAGCCTTGCAAGTTGCCATGCCAGTGAATCCCGGATGTACTAAGTACAGCAGGGTTGCTGTATTAATTGGGATAATTGAACTTTCATCCAACGATTTCGATTGATTGTGTTTTCAGGTTTTATCTTTTAAGTTTAAGTATATTTTTTTTTAAGGTTTTATTTTTTCTAATGTCTTTTTTATCTGGATTTTTTAGGTTTAATTTTTTTAGGATTTAATTTTTCATAACATGGTTTTAATATTTTCAAAATTTTACGCCTGTTATACCAATTGTACAGCAGGGCTCCGCCTCGAGTAGCCATAGCATGTCATTATGCTAATACATTAGAGCACTTATATTAGATTATTTAAAATAGAGATTCTATAAAAGATAAAAAAAATAGGATGATGATGTGATAAAAGATATTAAAAAAAGGAGAGAATTATCAAATGGTGTTAAACAAAATGCTTTATTACCATTATATGAAATCTATATTCATTAATTATAAATCAATCATAAAAACTTAAAAATCCAACTTTGTCCTTCCCATATCAAAAAGGAAAAAAATTATTTACAATCAATTACGATCATTCTTTCCTAAATCTAATGTCAACCCTCCCCCTTTCTGTAACGCCTCCACCATCATCGCCATCAACGTCTCCGTCAACGTCTCCATCAACGATGCACATCAATACGTATTTGTAGCCCGCATCCGTGACTTTTTCTGCGCGCCATTGAGAATAGAATACTTGATTGATACAGTGCGTCTAACGAGTCAACCGTTTCGAACAGAATTAGAGTCATGCACCAGACAGTGCTCTTCTCCTTATAACACAATAAAGTGCACCCACATATCCTTTGTTTCCAATGGTGATGGAAGAAAAAGAGAAAGAAGCACTGAATAACCCATACAAGACTACAACGACGCACTGTCCTTTCTCGAATTCAAGGAGAATGAGATTTTGTGTACACCCACAATTCGTCGACCATGTGCTCCTCTATGTCCTTCCTTGTTTTCGTCTTGTATCCATCTTGGAAAACGGATGTGTTGAAAGTAGGGTGGGGATAAGGTTCGATAGAGGTGGTGTGGCCTAGACGGCGGAGTCTTTCGATGTCGGTGGAGATGGGTGAGTGCGTTCAGTGGAGTTACAGATGGGTGACGGCTATGAATATTTGATGGTGACAGTAAAAGATTAGGGTTTTGGTTTGAATAAGGAGGCATGAGGGTAAGAGGAGAACTTTATCTTTTCTTTCAAAAAAGAAATTACACCGATTGGTAATTTAAAAGTCTCACTAATATCATTGGGTAAATAACTTTCAAAAGCACAAGTAATTGGTAATTCCCACTTGAAAAAAAGTGTTTAAATATGTGTTAAAATATAAAAGTTATCATCTGAAATAAAAATATTTCATCAAATTATTATATTATTATAATATTTTTTATTTTTATACATTAATTTATTATAATAATATTATGTATAATGAAAATTGAAAATAAATAAATAAAGATGTTGACATAAGTGTTGCCATCTTCTTCCCCTTATCAGTCCATGTCCTCCTTCTGGCCTTTCTCGTCGCAGCCAACTCCCATATTTCTCCTTCCCCCATCAAATGTCATTCATTTAGAACAAGTTCAATGGGACATGATAAAATGTCGAAGGCAAAGTTTTAAAATAATCATGAATAGTATTATTTTGGTAAACTTTAGCAATGATGTTTTAATGGATAGTATGCTATTATTTGTCTTCTTTATTTCTTTAGTTTTATCATACATTGGAATGAATGTTCACTTTGTGATATCTTATTGATTATATTTGTTTGCGGGAAAAGGAATTGAAGAGAAAACCAAAGAAAATTGAGATTTTCTAGAAGACACACACGAAGAAGGGCGACAAGTCTGGTAAGGTGGTGTGGTGTGACGAGAGAGCGAAGATGTAACGCTCTCGAATTTCCATACCGTAAGACACGTGGGCGTTATGCCGTCACGGACTCGATCCGTGACAAGGCCAAACAAACCGAATGGGTTTAGGGGTATAGGTGTCAAGGAAACTGTAAATAATAGCCACAATTATAACTTACAATTTCGAATACCTGTTTAGCTACAACTTTGAAGCGGAAGCAATACAGATCGCTTATCACATTAAACAATATAGACATCCTCTGATCTGTTATAATATCCAAAAAAGCGTGATATAATCTATATGCATGCAAGCTCATTAAGAGCCTTCAGGTGCTGTTGGGGGCATACCTGCAATTGAAAAACATAACCGTGAGCTAATGAAGCTCAGCAACCTCAAGTGTATGAATCCCAATTATAGGGAACTTTCGCTAACGGTTATGACGACCACCGAAAGTCCCTAAAATATTTTTATATATATAGGAAAATTGGACGTTATATTAACCACAATCGTTTTACATTGTTTTATATGGCTTTATATCGCTTTTAAGAGTCATTCATTTCCTTTATATTTATTTAGGTTTCATAACTCGACTCAGAAACGGCAACTCCAAGGATATGACCGACTCGGAGTACAGAGATAAGATAAAGTGTCAATCGTGAGTCGAGTTACCCAATAAATTTTCGTATATTCGCACATGTCTACTCTGTGCGTCGCCTTGCACCACTTGTGTGCATTCAATGTGGTATCGTTTGCCAGCATTGAGATAATTTGGGCCTTCCTGTCGAGAGCAACTTGTGATCCCGCCACAATTGTAGAAGAAAACTTTCTTCATTTTAAAACTTTCAAAATTTTCGGGTATTATAGAAGAAGACGACGATAAGTTTACTGTTTTTACAAAATGAATTGTAGCCCCCGTCAAGCTCATTTTCCTTTTCCTTTTTCTTTTTTTGTTTTGTTAGTGACTAATTGAATCAATTTTTTAAGGCTCAATACTCCGCACTGGAGAAGGAGATCATAGATCTAATGTTTGTAGAGACGCAGCCAAATACGGAGCCGATCAAGGAGAAGATCAACGACGCGCAGAGTCAGGCGTACCTCCAGGCGGCTGACTATAAGAAAGGGCACATCTATGGTCTTGGATCCGTCAGTTCCATGCACTACTCGAAAGACACACTGTCCTCGGATAGAAAGGGGTCTTCCTTGATCGATCCACGTGAATTCACCAAGTTGAAGGAAAGCAATGCGGTATTGACCACACGCATTGACGAGATCACACAATTGGTCCAGCGGCTGTGGCAGCAGTATCAGTGCGGTAGTAACCCCCTTGATCGGCCTTAGTATCAGTCTCTGTTCGCACACTATTCACAGCACCGTTTGCGATTGTTCACAGCACTGTTTGTACACTGTTCATCCGAGGGAAAAAAATTTATTATGTGCAAAAACAAACCCGTAAAAAATATAACTTAAATTATAATCTTAACAGCGTTCGTTTTTAAGCTTACGTAGGCGAACCCGGTGTAGGAAATAAGGATTGAAACGTTCCTAAGCTCTGATACCAGTTTGTTACGACTAAGGCTGTTAATTATAACACAAACAATAACAAATGCGTAAAATAAATGAGATAAAGATTTACATGGAAACCTTTATGGGAGAAAATCGGACGATCGTCGACGATGAATAAATCCACTAGTCAAACGAGAAGATACAAAAAAGTAACATGTGAACACCAAGAGTTTCACAACGAGAGATAGAGACACACCCCTCTTAAAATACATCTCTCCTAACTCACTCTAATATGTTTAAACAAATACAAAACTATATAAATAGCTTCTTATGTTCTTTGTGTTTGTCCTGTCCTCTGCTCCCCGCTGCTTTATGTGTTATATATAGCCAAACAATACATGAACCATGGATACAATGCACGTGAACCATGGATAACATGGATGACAACTAGGAGGACCACAAGCAATATATGTCGGCAAGAAACTTGAGGCATCATTCAACAGATAGTTTAATCACACACTATATGAGAGCATCTGAGTTTAGATGCCAATTTAGATATCGTCAGGATCAAGTCAAGCTATAGTTTTCTTTTCGGTAGATTCAGGATCCTGTAGATTGTGTTGGCAGGAGTGGCAATAATTAATGCAATAGACAAAGCATATAATGCTTGATTTTGAGATACATCTACTTTTTTGCATTCTTGGTGAAGTTTCAATCGAACAAATATGTTCTATAAAAGACCATTTTCCAGATCATTTAGAAGACCAGAATCAAATTAAAATTTGATCGGTCGGAACCTTTGAGACGATGAGTTCTTCAATCTTCGAGAGCTCCACTAACAATAGGTAACAAGTTACTTGATGTTATCGTTATATATCGATCCATATGATGTTTTATTCCAATATGACCTTATTGTTTGATCAGGAGTGAGAATCGAGTAAAAATCAAAATTTTTTTGGTTTCACTTACTCGAAAAAAAATTCGGTTTTTCAAAAATGAGAAACCGAAATCGGACGAAACTTACTCGACTTTTCGATTTCGGTTTTCAGTTTTTATCGAATAAAAAAAAGACCGAACTTCAATTAAAATTAAAATTTTAGAGAAAATAACATAATATCATGTTTTGAAAAACCAAAAAGACAAAAAATTAAAAAATGAACTTGGAAAAAATATATATTCTTTGATTGTAAACATATTATTTTTGTTATTATATTAGTTTAAACAAGTGTAAATTACCTAGAAGTTGTCTTTTACTTCTTAAATTACTAAAAAGTGGTTGTAATATCCCAAGAAAAGGGTTAAACGGTTTGATAGTATTACCTGTACCAACAAAGATATACCTTCCTTTTCGGTAATCCATAATTTTATAATTTCGCAGTTAAGTGTGCTTAACGTGGAGTAGCAGTAGCAGTGGGATGGATAAAATACACTGAAAGGACTAGTGTTGGTTTATGAAGCCAGTTTTGAGCCTAAAAAATGGATCTTGATGACAATCCGATAACGAGGATTGACTTGAATGTTACAGTGATACACATCTTTTTTATTTACCAAGTGGTTCTTTTTTTGAAAATAAAACACTTATTTTCCGATATGTCCTTATTGCTTTTATTCCTTTCCTTTCTTCCTTAGGCGTCAATCAAATCTGTTAATCAAACCAATGGACAACAGAGGTGTTATTGGAAACCAGAACCACCGAATCTCATGGAGAGTTTAGATAAGGAAAAAAAATATTGTTGTTTCCGATTCAAGAGATGTATATAGTAACAACACCTCTGTAATCCGTTTATAACAACAAAAAAACTGTTTTCGTATTCAACGCATATATGGAGAGGTGCTAGGTAGTGTTAGAACTTAGAGTTCAAAGCCTATTTTCTCATGAATCTAAATACTAGTGAAGCAAATAAAAGATGATAAACATACCTCTACTCTGACAAAGTTTAGTCCATTAAATACTCTTCCTGTTTTGTGGAAGCTTTGAGGATCAAAATCTTCATACTTTCTCATCATAGCAATTGGACGATATGAACGCTCCTACCTCTTCAAGCTTCAACAGGTAACCCTTTTCTTTTGATCAAGTTTTTTGTTTTAATATTTTCAACAGCAATATCAATAGCTTCTTTATTGGTTGATCACAGGCTAGAAGGCAAAGTGGCTGTGATCACAGGAGGTGCGAGTGGTATCGGTGCCTGCACAGCAAAGTTGTTTGTACAGAACGGGGCAAAAGTGATCATCAGCGACATCCAAGATGACCTCGCCCAAATGATCTGCAGGGACATCGGATCAGAAAACGTTTCCTATGTCCATTGCGATGTCACCAAGGACACGGATGTTAAGAACCTCGTCGACACTGCTGTGTCGAAGTATGGAAGACTTGACATTATGTATAGTAATGCTGGGATTGGTGGAAGATATACGACCTCGATTCTTGACTCAGAAGTCGATGATTGGGAAAGGGTCATCGATGTAAATCTCAAAGGCGGATTTCTATGTGCAAAGCACGCTGCAAGAGTAATGATTCCGGCCAAGAAAGGTGTAATCCTCTTCACAGCAAGCGTTGCTGCTAAGATGTTTGGCATGGGCTCACATGCCTACGCAGTGTCTAAGGCGGGGATTATAGGCTTAACAAAGAACCTGTGCGTCGATCTTGGCAAGCATGGGATACGTGTGAATTGCATATCGCCTCATGTCGTTGCTACTGCGCTGCCATTAGGTATACTTCCTTTGGATGAAACCACTCTTGAAGAAGTTTATGAATCTACGGCTATGTTAAAAGGAAATGTCCTGAAAGTCGATGACGTTGCAAAAGCGGCTTTGTTCCTGGCTAGCGATGATTCCCAAGTCATTAGCGGGCAAAACATAGTCACAGATGGAGGATTCAGCACTACCAATGCCTCCTTCAGTTCGATGATCGGACAAATAATAGCGGCATCCTCCCGTTAATGTCAAAACACTTCGCTAGCCAAACTCACCATCTCATAAAGATCACCATGCGAGAAGCGGCTTACCTTCCATCAAACTTTGGTTAAGCGAGCGGCAGCAGGGAAACCGCTATATGGGATTGTGCTTTGTTTGTTGTAATTCTTACATAACAGGTAAAGCTCGAGACAAATATTCGGATTGTTTTTTTTTTTTTTTTTTACCGATACTGTATTTTCCCCTGTATAATCCTCCAACACGATATACTCCATATAAGTTTCATGATTCTACTCATGAATCATGATCAAACGATGTAATACAGAACAGAACAACAAAAGGCTTCCCAGGTTTAGATCTAAACCACTACCTGTAACATGGATTTCAGCTTTCGGCTGCAGCACTGACAAGCAAAAGGCTCTTCGCTACACTGATGATACAATGTCAGAATGCTTTTGACATAATTGTTACACTGTAACAGACAAAAGAACGTTTCTCGACAAATTACTGATGGAAACTACTATGATCAATAATTTACACTGTAAGCTCGAGAACTAGTTCGATGGGAATCATCCTTTACAAAAGCAGGACATGTAGAGCAGGTCCATTCCATCCTTCCCTAAATTGTAGATTGATCTGAATCCAGGAAAGGCGGGATAATTTCGTGTTAGACAGGAGATCGAATAGATATGACGAGCAATCAACTCGACCAGAAATTCTATCTGAGCCGCAGTAGATCGTTGGCTACAACTTCTGGAGAAGGAAGTTTTGCTCGAGTTAAATGCCATTCTCCAGAGCCTACAGAATTCAACAAATAGAAAGAAAACACTGTCAGCGATACGCTCATCTGAAGCATACCTTTAGACCATTCACACAATGCTTTGAATCAGTTATTGGACGAAATGAGCATACATGTCGTACAAAACCCCGAAATACACTAACGCTGAAACCGAAAAAATAGCAAACATTCCTGTCATACTTTATATTTTACCTGCACTTTGGTTAAACTCTACAAGTAGAAACAAAAACAATGTTGTTATGTTATTGATGCACAAATCGCATGATAAACGCAAAAGGGTTTGAACTTTTCCCCGACTAATCGCCATCGGCTCGTTCATGGAGCAGAAAGGGATCATACTGATCTTCATACGACAAAGGAGAACTCATGGTCGTCTTGCACCTCTTCGAGATTTTCAAATCTCGTTGACATGGAGGATAAGTCCTGGTTGACTAGTTGGTGGTACAATAACTATTAGATCCACCTTTGGCCTTTTTTAATAGCTATCTGACTTCTAAGTCTATAAAGCCATCACACTATCAAGAAAAACAAATTAACAAGCAAGAACAAGAAACAGATTGCAGATTACAGAAAACACTACAATGAGCAATTATTCATCTGTCTTGTCAGCCTCAACCAGCAAGAGGTAATCACAATACTACTTATCCCTTTTGTTTTTCCGTCCCATGTTCGAGTTATTCTCAGATTAGATGAGAGCAACCGAAGATTCACGTTGAGAGATGGTCTCTAAGAATAGGTCTTAAATTTTGATCTCGTTTTGATTCAATGATTTACTAGTTTGAAATCCGTGATAAACAGGATTGATGGAAACTGTGATACAGTGTAGACTATAGACCGATGCTCTTCTCTAGAAAACAATTATTTACACAATTTCAATAGTATACCTTATCAAGGTTTGTTAGTATCCAGATCAAACAATTAAAGGTAGGGACTGATCAGGAAGTCATCGCATCGACAGAAGAACCATGTTAAGGGCAACAATCATACAAATAACCGGAGTTTGTTATTGTTGAATGTTTTCTAACATCTTTCAGTTTAACAGTTCAGGCTCTTGCAAATAGTCATACAATCACTGAAGTGATGGGTATTGAAATGTCTAAATTCATTCCATTTGAAACTGACATCACAGGTTACAGGACAAAGTGGTGATCATAACTGGGGGTGCTAGCGGCATTGGCGCTTGCACGGCCAAGTTGTTCCTCACCCACGGAGCAAAGGTCATCATCGCCGATATACAAGATGAGCTCGGCCAATCCCTTTGCAAGGACATCGGTTCGGAAGACATTTCTTATGTCCATTGCAATGTCACTAGTGCAACCGATGTCGAAAACCTAGTCGACACTGCCATATCAAAGCATGGAAGGTTCGATGTGATGTATAGCAATGCCGGGATAGTGGGCACGTTTAGTACCCTATCGATCCTAGAGGCCAACAATGATGATTTCAAGAGGGTTCTCGATGTGAACCTCTACGGGGCCTTTTTGTGTGCAAAGTATGCAGCCAAGACGATGATCCCAGCTAAAAAGGGTGTTATACTTTTCACTTCTAGCAGCGTGTCTGTGACTGCAGGGATAGGATCCCATGCCTACACTGCATCGAAGGTTGGTGTGGTTGGTTTAACGAGGAACTTATGTGTGGATCTTGGGAACCATGGGATACGAGTGAACTGCATATCACCCCATGTTATTAGCACTCCGATAACCTCACAGGCACTGGGTATTGGTGATAGGAGTGTGATTGAGAAACTTTATGAATCTTCAACTGTTTTAAAGGGAGCACCGCTCAGAGAAGAGGATATTGCTTACACAGCCCTTTATCTGGCGAGTGATGAATCCAGGACTATTAGCGGGCAACATATAGTTTTGGATGGAGGATACAACACCACAAATCTCGCCTTTGTTAGCAAGCTCGAAGAACATTTTTCTTCTTCTGGTTGATGAATCAGAAAGAAACAAGTTCCAGCATCGTCTGAGATGCTCATTCAAGACTGAAATGTAAAAATCTATACTAACTATGAAAATAAATTTCTTATGGCTTGTTTGTAGGTTTAAGTCAAGTGCTCAGGTTCAAGATTTGCTGCATAATGAATCAAGGGGTTCAAGATTGTGCCAAATATCCAACAGAAGCAAAATGAGACTTGGCTGGGAGAGAAAAGAGTCAAAAGTTTTTAGATTAATCTAGCTAGCTCCTAAGAAGCAATAATGTGCAATTATCTAATACCCATAAGTCAATCCTACCAATTAGTCCAAACAATAGGGGAAAAGTCTAAAGAGAACAGAAGAAACAGCAACTCAAGACTAAATAAAATTTCCAATAGCGACAAATGATGATCCTTTGGTCAAAGCTACCACTCAAATAAAAAAGATGCAAATTTGCTTGATTAAGCCTATCAGCAATTTTCCAAAAAAAGAAGAAAAAAAGAAAAAAACTATCAGCAATTTAGCAGAATACCAACAGCTTTCCAACAATCTAGAGCGCTATAGGCACTACATGTTAATTCCTATGAAACTACCATTTGACATTTCTAACAGGGTTGGGCATATTTGTCCTTTTTATGCTCAGATTGAAAAGGTATCACAAGATATTCATCTAAGAATCTACGGCGATTGAGCCGAAGAAGATTATGGAGTTGGCAGAGAGTAAGGCAAGGTAAAATACGGAAAACTAGATTTATATCAGTGTTTTTTCACTTTTTCAGTGCACACACAACAACAATGTATCTACTCTGAATCATCATAATTATTAGCAAAGACTACTAACAGGAACAAGAGCGCACTCCAACAGAGCAACAAAATGATTAAACAAACAGAGCATCTCACAGTTTACTCGCTGGAATTTGCAATGCCAACCATATTGAGCATGTTTCTCTCTTCCTTGAATCTCTCTAGCACGGTACCTCAAACTGCGTCTGTCCTCTCTTGTTGCATGGCTTTCGTTACGACACCCCAGCATTCTATCACTTCCGGGAATATGTGGTTGGACTTGGAGAGGCAGGGACTGCCGAATGTGGAGCAACTGAAGCTATGCCCTTGGTCAAAGCTGGCTGATATGAATAGACCAAAGTGGCCAACTCTCCCTCCAAACCCAATTCCATTTGGGATGCTCTCTGAGCTATAATTCACTGCAAACTGCAAACATATCATCCATCAGTGCATTGCCAAGAACTACCGGCAAATGAAGTTTATTGAGTATGTAACATGGGGGAACCATTTTTGTAAGTCGACCGTGCTTCCTTATGAAATTAACATTTTCTGAAAGATTCTATGCGCTTTTTAGTCGAGATGATTAAGGAAGATGGCATGACCAGAAGAATCATACCCATTGCAGACTATTGTTTGCACCAGTGGGCCTGAATATGGATGCCTTTGGGTGTAGCTGAAAGAGGAAGGACTTTATATCCCCGTAAAAATTACTGTGCCGCTCCCAAGGGCGAGAGGCATAACCTCCAAAGATATAACCGTCTTTATCCTTCACAATTATCACAGTTGGGCCTCCCTCGCCTCTACAGTAAAATCGAATCATTGTCAGAGACGATGTTATGACTGTGGAATCCTGTGTTGCATAACAAGGATAAGGGACAATCAATTCGAGTATAATACTGTTGCTAAAAGGATAGTGGAGATAATTTGAGCTAATTCAGTGCCGACTCTATAAACAGTGCATAAAGTTGCCAACCAGGCCCAAGCAAATACATTTATACCATACAGCTTGCGTTCTTAAAGTTCATTTTATCATGATTCTTATGGTCAGTTTGAACTGAAATCCAGGTGAACAACATGAGTATGGTGGATTTTCCTTTTTGTCGTGAACAACTGGTGTCATCATTAGAAAAGGAAAGAAGACTTTCACTTACGAAATACTGCCCATGAATGTGTTGAAACTTTGGCCATTAAGTGAACTATTATACAGAAGTTTCCATTCTTCCTGTTCTTGCAATGAGAGAGCTCCACCTATCAACCAAGCGAATTCCTCCTTCAATAAAACACTCGTAGAAGCTGTTTCAGGATTCAATAGACGAGGAACCTGCGAACCAGATCGGCCTACATTAATGAGAATAGATCAAAGTGAGGCAATGGAGACCCATAGATCCAAAAGTAACGAATGGAAGAGATAAGAATCAGTCAAAGATCGTAGACTATAATATGGAAATCGAATGACACCCCCTTGTTAAATCATTAAATGAAAGAGCTGAAATTTTTTCAACAACGGCCACAAACCTTGATCAGGCGACGTCAACAAGCCTCCGAGATACTTCCTAACCGATGGCAGAAGGTTGAACCAACTTTTCAGATCCTCAAGCCACATGCTCTTCTCATCACTTGCTACATTAGACTTGGAAAATGTCGCTACATTCAACATTATGTTGATGTCAAACTCCGTTGACTGAGTGGATTCCTGATCTTTCCGTGGAAATAAGTCTTTAAGAATAGAACATAAAACAGCTTCCACATCTGACCTGTCAATGTAAGCTGAAGGTCACACAAGCAAAAGCACATAATATTGAGGAAATCACGGAAAAAACAAAACATGAACTTGATTCTTTATAATTTCCAAAAAAGCATAAGAAATGCAACACGGGGAATCGTTAAAGAGGATGCAAGTAAAGAAATGTTAATCATATCAGACATCATAGAATTTTTTTACCTCCCCAGTGAACCATCTCCATTCACATCTAACAACTGAAGCGTGAATTCTTCAATCTCATTGTTCAGCCCTTTCTCATAAGTTGCCTGCAATATACCGCAATTCAGTTAAAGCCAAAACTGTCTCATTAAAATCATTCACGTGGTACGAACCAATTGTCCAAAGTTCTTATGCCGTCGTGTCAAAATCCAAAGTTATTATGCCATCGAGTTAAAGTTGAATACATAAATCAAATGCCAACAAAATTATCCCATTGATCAAAAGATACAAATGCCCAAAAGTATGTTTATGCCGACGATATGAAAACTTCAAATGCAGAAATCAACAACGTCATCACACCAAGATCAAAAGAGCGGAAATGCCTTGGCAATGACCAGATCCTCGAAGCTAAGCTTCTGATCATGCCGCCCTCGCGTTACCAAGTCAAACATCCTATCGCCAAGAGCACCATGAATCCCAAAACACCTCTGATTCACCACAAATCCTCTAAAAAATCAGCATTTCTAACATCGACAAAGCAACCGAGCTATAAATAAACTGAAAAAAAAACTTCATAGAAAAATCGAACCTTGAAGACAGAAGAAGAGACGAATTCGCCATTGTTATGCGACTGAGAAGCGAGAGATTCGAACAAATCCAACACCGCATTCATCAACACATAAAACTTTCACAGGAATCAGCAGAATTAAATGAAATGAGAGAGAGTCACCTGGTGGCGGAGACGAAGCGCGGATTCGCCGTGGCGGCGGAATTCGAGTTGCCCATGTTTCGCCGCCCGGCGACAGAATGATCCGCCGCGATCGAGAGAAGGGAACGGCGGTGTACAACATGGGCTTTAGACAATGAGGCCCAAACTTCACTAATTATGTTGCTTTCTCCCTCTCATATTTATTAAACATTTTGATCCAATATATATTTTATGAGTGTTAAATTTATATAAATTTTGATAAATTTTTTTTTATTTGGTGATAATAGAATTTATTATAACATTTATGAAAAAGTAATGAGTATACTAGATCAAATTGATTTGATATTTTTTGAGACTGACCAAATAAAAAACCATTACGATTAATATGAGACAGAAACAGTATACTAAAATGTCCAAAGGAGTGATGTTTTCTGTTTCTATGTGTTTGTTTGATATCATTTTTATTTTTTATTATTAATTTTTGTTTTCTAAATAGATGAAACGGAAATGAAAAACAGAAATCTAAAAAAATTGATTTTCAGTTTTTATTTTCTATTTCATAGAAGTATAATATGTAATTTTTTTTATAAGTAATCATTTTATTTTATAGAATGATTTTTGCTTTAGATTACTGATATCGAACAGTTATAAATAACGATACCGAGCAGTCCCTATGCAATTCATTTGTGAACCATTTTCATAGATAATGTTTTGCTTATGATCACGAAGCACTTTTAACTGTTCAAATTCATATGATATTATTTTGATATTAATAGTTTAGTGTACTTAATGTGATGATTAAATTCTATCAAAACAACATGAAGATTAAGATGATTTTT
>JAOVYX010020547.1:0-16904 GCA_035668315.1 Drosera spatulata | reverse complement strand
GGCCGTACCAGATGAGGTTTAGGGACAGGTTGCCTGCCAGGAGCGGGCCATTGTGGTACTGGAACCGCATGATGGACTGATCGCTTGGGTTTGAGCCCAGTAGTCGGCCCGTGGCTGAGGTGGAGTTGATTGTGATGAAGAGTATGAAAGTGGATAGGAATAAAACCCAAGCTGCCATTTTTTTGTTTTATCAGTGAAGGGATGATGAGAGGAAAACCCTTGTTTCGTGTGATTTGGGATGAGGGGAGAGGGGGGATTTATATAGAGAGGAGGAAAGTGTTGGGTAAATGGGATGTGGGAAAGAGGGAGCGTGCGTAATGTAGCGTGTGGAATGGAGTTTGAAGGAATGGCGTAGAGTTGGACTTGTAGTCTTCTCATGAGATAAGGACGTAGCTGGAAAAGGGAATTGGATAGGTGGGGAAGGACCTCACTTTTTACATCATAGACGAGAACCCAAAATAAATATTTCGTTTCAGTCAAATTAGGATTGATTAATTTAATATTTATATTTATATTAAATTTAAAAAAAAATATTTAATTTATCCTTGTAAATATGAAAAAAAGAAAAAAAAATAATGATAGATGTATTGATGTGATATAAAATAAAAGTAGTTTGATATTTTTGTATGAATAAAGTTAATAAATAAGAAAAGATTACAATTTTAATGAGACGATAAAAAAATTACAATTTAAATGAGATAGAAGAAATACTTTTTTGGTTAGGAAATACTCCTCTTTTCAGAAGAAATATACTCCCTCACTCCCATAATCATTGCAACGTTATGCAATAATTATATTATTTATTACGTATTTTGATTGATTATTTTTTATTAATAAATAATATGATATAAATTTTATTTTGGTTCAGCCTCCGTCCCATAAATCTTGCAACACTTACTTTATTTTCTTATTTGAAAATAATTTTATATTAAAATAATCATAATATCCCACTACACTCCACTACCTCCTCTCTCAATCTTTTCATTCTTTCACATCAAACCCACCATCATCATAAAAAATCACAATATACTAGTAATTAAAATATATCAAATTCAATACACACATAAAAAATAGATCCGGATCAAAGCGTTGCAGGATATATGGGACGAAGGGGTATTAGGTTTGATGTTTCCTAATAAATTTACAAAAAAAATAAAAAATCGTTTGATTGTCCCACAAATCATTCATAACATCGTCAACTTTATGACTTACGTGACCAAACGTTGCAATTATTATGGGACGAAGAAAGTAATAAATTGATTAAGATTTTTTAAAGACACACTTTGATCTGTATCTGGATAATAAAACATTATTTTACGTAACTTCATCGTGAAACATATTTGAACTATAAATTATGTATTTTTAAACGATGATGGTTACGAGACGATAGTATATTGGTTGTTATAAGAACAAAATTCATCAAAATGAGTGTTGAATAATGATTATTTTACATGTAATTTTTTGTGGGACGAAAGAAGTATATGAAACGTGTTTTTTTTATTTAAATTTTTGGAATATATCTAGAACCGTATGCTGAGTGAAACTGTTTTATTAGTAACTTATCTCATAAAAATTGCAACGTTTTTATCTTGTTATTGTTCAATACATAGCCTAAAGAGCTTCGTTTTAGCGATGAACGATATAAAAATGTCACATGTTAAATTACATGCAAGATATAAACTATTGATAGTATTATACGAAAATTTTACAAAAATCAAAAAATTAAGAAGAAAAAGCATTTGATCATTGTGCAACGTGGATCAAAATTGATCTCGATAATTGCATAAAATCAAACTGTTGAATTTTAATTAAACCGAGAGTAAAAATATTGAGGAACAAAATTGTTAAAAAAACTAAAGATAGAAAACATCAAGGCCCAAATATATACAGTTTCTTAACGTTTCAATCATAGTTTCTTAACTATGGCTTCGGAATGAATGGTCATATTTGGTGGTGCTGGGATCCTAATAAGTGGCATATTCAGTATTTGGAAGGGTCTAACCAGATTGTACATGTCCATACTCAATTTCATGATATTGATATGATCTTTATCCTCTCTTATGTTTATGTTTGGAATGCTTCTGTTCAGAGGGATATTCTATGAAGATAAATGAAGGAGTTCAGCTCTCAGGTTAGTTGCCCATGGTTGGTAGTGGAAGATTTTAATAATTTCCTTGGTGTCGATGAGAAAGTGGGATATGTGGGAATTACAATTGAGCATTGTATGGAGTTTGCTAATTATTATATTTCATCTGGTCTGGAGGATTTGAAAGGGATTGGTTGTGTTTATACTTGGCGTAATAACCAAGACCAGACTTCTTGGATGCGTATAAAACTTAATAAGGTTATGGACAATCACTTGTGATTTGAATCTCATGTTAATGTTGAAGAATACTTTTTTTAGCCTGAGGCTTCTGATCGATCACTCTTTCATCATAATAAGAATCTGTAATTCAAAACAGGCCTTTTCGTTATTTGAATTTATGAAGTAAACGCTCTTCTTTTCCTAATATTTTGCTCAAACATTGGCGGACTTATTTTCCTGGATCTGATAAGCATGTTTTGACATAGAAGCTCAAATCTCTCAAGAAACCTTTTAGAGAGTTGCATAGAAATAACTTCTCCAACCTCTCTGAAAGGGTGGATATATAAGGTGTCTGAAAACTTGAAGCAGGCTCAACGTACACTCAACTTGCTATTCTAATGTGAATAGAGATACAATTCAGTCTATTGCCTAGGAATATGTTCATCTTCTGGATGCAGAAGCTGAATATCAACGACAAATGGTAAAAGACCAGTATTATCAAAGCTAGAAGAAAGAGCTTTATGATTCTTAGGTCTATCTTCTGTTGCACCATCATTTATAAAATCATTTTCAAAATGATCTTTTGAAAGGCTCTCTGTTGTGTTTTCCTGATTATTACAAATAATCAAAGTGCCTTTGTGGAAGGTAGATCAATAATTGATAATATTCTTGTTTGTCAAGAATTAATGTATAGATATGAAAGAAAAGGGGTAGGAAAAAAAATTTGACCGGCCGTCGAAGTTGAGAGTAATTCAATTTCATTATATAATACTCAAGACCTCTACATAATAGCTTACGCATTTATCATTTTGGTGAATAAATCCTTATTGACATAATTCACATTATTAAAAATTTAGTTATTTCGCACCTTACCTATGACGACGGTCCTGATCGTCGTTATATTGTTGGGACCATGACTCTTATTCTGTCGTCAAAGAGACAGGGATATGACGACGGTCGCGATCGTCGCTATAAGTTTTTCCATTTATACCAATGGTCGAGGACGTCGTCATATACGAATCTCTATCTCTACTGTTGTCTCCCAATCGTCATCATAGTCTATCTATGGCAACGGGTTTTCTTGATCATCACCATAGATCTGTTTTCTCATAGTGATTATTATCCCAAGTCTTGGGGTTCCCTCAAAGCTTTATTTCTTGGTTGATGAGTTGTCTGTCCTCTACCCACCATACTCTCAATGTCAATGGATCCTACTATGCTTTCTTCAAAGGGACAAGAGGCCTAAGACATGAAGATCGAATGTCTCCCTATATTTTTGTGGTAGTCATGGAGTATCTCACAAGATACTTATCTCATACGAGCTGTCAACCTGATTTTCAGTTCATCCGAAATATAAAAGGATTAATCTTTTGTCTTTGAGCTTTGTTGATGATCTGATGGTAAGATGCAAATCTAAACCCTATTCCCTTTTCTTGATCTCTGGAGAACTCAATCATTTTGGTACAGTATATGGGCTTAAAGCCAACTTGTCCAAGAGTAAGATCTTTCTTGGTGGAGTGAGTGCTAGAGACAGGGTGCTTTTGACTGGGATAGTTAATAGGGAGGTGGGCTGCTTGCCTATCAAGTATCTTTGGGTGCCTCTTTCTGCTCATAAGTTGCATATCCAGTCTTATCCCCTCATTGATAAAATGCTACTGTGAATAAGGAGTCAGGCAACTCGTCCTCTTTCTTTTGTAGGAAGACTAGTTCTGATTAAATCAGTTCTTAGATCTATATAGATCTATTAGGCTCAAATTTTTTTGCTTCTTGTTCACATGATGAAAGAAGTGGAGAGCATAGGTTGAGCCTTCCTATGGTCCGATCTTGCCTTGAATTCTCCTAAGATATTAGTGACATGGAGTGAGGTACGTCAATCTTATAGCAAGGATAAATTGAGAATTAGAAACCTAAAGCTATGAAATTATGCGCTGCTATTTAAGCATATATGGGTCATTGAACGTGAAAAGAAAAGATTTTATCTATGTGGATTCGTGTATATCACTTATAGAGGAGGAGTATAAGGAGCTATACATTGTACAAGTGTTCTTCTTGGGTTTGGAAAACTATTCATAAAAATGAGGGATTTGATTAAAATCTATTTGCCCTCATTCCTTTTTCTTACTCACTATAGAGTAAAGGATGACTATAATGCTATGGATGGCACCAGACCCAATGTCCCTTCCCCTCGTACATGTTTTATAGCATGGCTTGCACTTCGAGGGGGTTTGAGAACTAAAAAGAAGTTTCACAACTGAGATATGATATCTGATTCTTCTTACATTTGCATGATGAAGACTGTGATCATCTCTTCTATTCTTGTTCTTATGCCCAGGAGATCTTGAATAAGCTTTATCCATGTGTTAAGTTGCACTCAAAGGTTAGTAACTGGAGCAACTGGTTGGATTGGTTCAGGAAGATTGCAAAAGGTAAAACTCTCTTTGCAAGAACTCGACGTGCCATACTTGTGTCGTTCATCAATGGAGTTTGGCGTGAGCGAAATATATGAGGATATTTGAAAGTGCAAATAGCCTACTGAAGAGGTGGCAAATTTGATTATTCAGCAGCTGCAGCAAGTTATTTGATTTTGGTGTTTTCTTGGTATGTATGTTTTATGTTCTATTGGAAGTATGTCTTGGTCATCTCCTTTCCTCTGTATTTCGAAAATGGTAGCAGTTTTCTTATATGAATCTCTATCCTTATATATATAGAGAATCCGTAAAAAAAATAAGTCACATAATTGATTTTCTATCCATATTTCTATTCTTACATGATTCCTTATACCCTATATTTTTTTCTATATTTGAAAAACCAAAATTACATTCCCTAAAATTTTTATATCATTAAAATAATACAAAAATAATATTTTAATGATAAAGGATAATTTATAAATACAAAAAAAATACAAATATTTTTGATTTATTTTAGTTCAAAATAATATAAAAATATATTGTTATTAAAATTGAAAAATTATTATAAACCTATAGAATATGTTAAATTGAGATTTATTAACTTCAATCCATCAAAAATCAAGATATGAAAAATGTTAAAATCTGTATAGAAAATCGCCACAAAAAATTTGTTGGGTGACTGAATTAAAAATTAGATCCTTATACAAAAAGAATGATACTGTAGCACTATATATAGGGACAGTGATAGAAGAAATGTTACGAATGGTCTGAAGTCTCTACTGTAAACGTCCATTTGAAGTGAGCAATGATCTAATTGACTCATTCAAAAAAAGAAAAAAGAAAAAGTGTGTGTGGGTGTGGGTGGGGGTGGGGAGGGGGGGTCCGTTTCACTTGTTAAACAAATAGAAGTGTTTGTTTTTAAATCTCATTTTTTAAACAGATGAAACGAAAGTAGAGAACAGAACAACAAAAAAAATTATTTTTAATTTTCGTTTATGTTTCATCTTAGTAAAGCATTCAAAAATTATTATTTTTTTCAAAAAATCACTTTATAAAATGATTTTGATTTTCATTATTGATTTTCTGTTTCTATTACTAAATTTAATTTTTATAATTTTGAATAATAATATCAAACAGTCTCTTACGGATCAAAGTTAATTTTCATCGATGATGAAACTTAGGATTTTTTTCTTAAATATATTTTTTTACAAACAAAATTCCCAAACCATGACCCCAAACAATTAATTTCTCAAACTAGGTCTTTTTTCATTATGTAGAGAGAAAAAACAACCTGCGTTTTTCCCATGGAAGGACACAGGACGTCTTTGTTTGGCTTAAAGACACACAATGCCTTTGCCTAGAAAGACTCAGGGCGTCTTAAGTTATTAGAAAGGCACAGGACGTTTTTGGTTTGCTAGCAAACACACAACCCACCAAAGCACAACACCTAAAAACGAGACATCTGACTGTTCTGGATACGATGAAAAATTTATTTTTCTAACGTTAAGTGCGGATGAGGAATTGTAACTCATAAAGGATCACGTTCTTTCTCTAGAGGAAGATCCTACAACATAAAAAACTACATGTCCAGATCTCGTGGTTTCTTACGTCTACAAAGATACCAACACGAGTCGTTGGAGGTATCAAACGATTAAGACAAATGAGCAATTGAAAGAAATTCTTCAGGAACGTACGAAAGACGGAACAAATCCGATATTTCTTATTCGTAGATATGAATTAGTTTAAGTAAGATTGTTTAAACTTGTTATACTATTTAATTACGTTATGTTTTTTTGAATGCTTTGTGTTGTCTTTTATCTTATGTATGTTCGCAGACCTTAAGAAAAATATCATGTTTAAACTATTTGTAATGAATAAAGAGTAGTCTTATCTAATTAGATGAAAGTCATTATCCCTATGATATTAATAGGACAAAATTAGGTTAAAATATTGTTTGGCCCGTATTAGGAAAAAAATGTGTTAGGACAAACCAAAGCGGAGAAAGAAAAAAAATGCAGGATTAAAGACGCCCTGCGTCTTTAAAGACAAAGATGTCGTGCGACTTCAAGCCAAACAAAGACGCATGACGCCTTCTCTTAGAAAAGTCATAGGATGTCTCTTCTCTCTACACAGTAAAAAAAAATACCAAATTTGAGAATTAAGTTGTTTGGAATTCAATTTTAGGAATTTTGTTTATAAAAAAAATCCTGAAGCTTATACTCCTTTCGTCCAGAATATAGACAACATTTGTCTATTTACGTCGTCACAAAATATAGACAACGTATCCTATTCGGTAACATTTTCACCTAAAAAGTAACAAAACAATCACCACCTGTTATAATATACCAACTATCTCCTCTCACAATTGTTATAATAGATCTCACTATCACTTAAAAAATATTTTTCTAATCGACCATATAAATTCATTTGTCAAGTCAATCTAGTTTTTATATTATACTATCGTGTCTCAATTTAATTATAACGGTTTGATCCGATACGAGAATTTATGTATGTGTTGAATTTGTTTGAAATTTGATGAAGGGAAAATATTTTTTTAGAGATAGTAAGAAATAAATGGGGTTTAGAAAAAAGAATAAGAAAGGAGGAAGAAGGAGATGGTAGGATGGCTTGATTATATTAATATAATTTCATTATCAAATAAGAAAAAAATAAAAATATTATATTTATATTGAAACTGACAAAAAAAAGTGTTATACTTTCTTCGTTCCATAATATTTGCAATCGTTTGATCCGTCAAGAGAATTTATGTGTGTGTTAAATTTTTGTGAAATTTGATAAAGAAAAAATATTTTTTAGGTATAATAAAATTATTATGAGAAAAAATAATAATATATTGTATCAAAATATAATTGATATAATTTTTTTAAGATTAAAATATTAACTAAAATAATTATAAATAAATTAAAACAATATATATTATAAAATAAAAGGAGTAATTAAATTGGGACCGAGCATGTGTATCTTAATAGAAAAAGATAACCCTAAAGAAATGAGGCTACCCTGATTTGAGGCATATAGATTTGAGTCAGTGTCAGCAAAAGTTGCGGCAGCCGAAGGCCAGCGAGGATGCAGCTAAGGCCTATAGTAGTCATTAAAATCAAAGCTTATCTAAGCAATAAAAGACCTCTTAATTATAGGTGATCATTACCCTGCAATCGTACAACACCGCTCCTATACATTGAACCAGTCATGTTACCACAAGCTAGCGTACAAGCTTTTTCTTATGTGTTTTACCAACACATGATTGATCTATTCAATGCCTTAAAATCGATAGAGAACTTAAAAAATAAATAAATAAAGAATCGATAGAGAACTTAAAATGATCTTTATGGGTAGGTGTAAGGAAAGTGTGCATTGAACCCCATTCTTTGAAACTTCTCCATTTGCACTTTCATAAAATTAAAATTATGTCAAAATACATTTCAATAATTAATTACTCAATATGATAGTATTATTATAAGAATTTGTTGGGATTGATTTTGTGATAATATATTGGTTGATTTTATACTGTAAGTTTTATTGTTTATATTGTAACTTGAAAATTTTATATTATAAATTATTGGATGTATATTATCAGATTTTAATGTATTTTAACATTAAAATCTGACAATATACCTTTATCAATTTACAGTATAAATTTTTTAACTTATAATATAAAAAATAAAACTTATTATATAAAATCATCCAACATAACTGAGGTTAAATGAGCCGTATGCTTTAAATTATCTCTGATTCTCGTGAATTCACTTCTGCATGATTGGGCCTTATCGACAACTATTGATCTTATTAAGAAGGCCCGTTTGTCCTATTAGAACACATAATGGCCGTTATATGTCAATGTCCAGACCGAATGGAAAAAAGGTTTTGTAAACTTGTGATTAATAGTAAAAAAAAATTATTTATGATTAGATCGTTGAATTTAAAAATCAATAATTGAAATTAAATATATTTTTTTTATTAATTGAAGAGAAAAAATCTACCTTCAATCTCAATACTTAAACTCCACATTGAAAAATATAATCATAAATAAATTTATTTATGATTAGATATAAATCCATTTTTCCTTTGAAAAAATCAATCAATCAAATTGCATGAATGCATTTAGTTAATTTTAATAATGTGCTTTTCATTTGTAGTCCCTACAGATGGCTATTGACCTAGGGTCAGATCTTGCTAGCTCGATGCGAGACGCTTTGCATTGTGACGGTAATATTTTGAAAATTTGATATTAAAAATATACAATGTATTACTAAATAAGCGTATAACATAACATCAAACGAAACGTTATATATTTTAACAAACGACTAAAATGTAACGATCAACGTAACGTTATATATTCGATAACGTACGAACAACGATATCGAACGCGTAACGCTATAGCGAATAATTTAACAAATATGTAACGTTAAACATAACATTAAAATGATGAAACATATGTGTTTAATAAACGAACGTATTAAATATAACGTATGTGTAACATTATAACGTAACGTTATAACATTATAATATAACGTATTTAGGCTAATAAAATACGATCCCGAAAATATTCAAAATTTTCGACGAAACAAACGTTATTAAGTTAGAAATAATTTCGCCTATTTACGGGCATATTTTTTGATAAAATAATCGAACAAAATACGAATAAAAACATACTGATAAAAATAAAACGAGGGAGCGTACTTAAATAAATCAACCCACCGCCAAATCCTTCCAACCCCATTCTCCCAGTTTGCAACCATTTCGGCGCCAACTTCATGCCCGCGCACAGCATCGTCTCTGCCCACCAGGAATCCAGCCGCGCGAGATCAGCTCATCATCACTTCAACAGATCATCACCACCTCACATATCTTCTTCCTCCTTCATCATCTCATCAACACAACCTCGCCATCCCTGCGCCTCACCATCACCTCCATTTTCCACCTCCGCAGCCTCATCACCGCAGCAACAACCAGCCACCTTCATCAACCACCATCGTCATCAAGTAACCTCACCAACATCACAGCTACCAACTCACCATCATCAGTCACGATCATCAACATCATCCGCTTTTAAACAGCACGCATCCGGAGACGAAGAACAGCAACAGGACGACGAGGGAGGAAGTTATGACGCGCAAGGTACGGATGACAGTAGCAGTGGATAAATCACGATGAGACAACGAATACTTTTCAGGTAACCTAACCCGATACGAGACGTTGATATTTGTTCATAAGCTCGATTCTATTCGTGCGTGTTTGAGACCTTGATTTGGCTAAGTTATGATCATAATAGAATGTGTTCATGCGTTGGTGATGTCGTATAATGGTTTCATGGAAGTTTGATGTAAAAATCCTATGTGTTTGGCATCCCAGGATCGTCGCACCCGCGACGGGCTCAGTCGCGCTCGCAACGATCCGCGACCTTACCCAACTTACAACAGCAAATTCCCGAGGTCGAAATCCACCTCAAACGTCAACCTTAAGGTCTGATCTTGCATATTTGGGTATAAAAATACGTTTAGGAAATATTAAAAATGATGCATGCGGTCATGCAACACTGAAATCAAAGACGGGGCTCTGTTCTGAAAACAGAACGTCCCGGTGCGTCAAACATCATTATTTTTTTTTAACGAGAACGCTGCTCTCGCACTCCCGTCCTTGGTAAGCGTGGCGTACATTCATCATGAATGTGCACCCGCGGCGATCCGCGATTAGGAAATATTAAAAATGATGCATGCAGTCATGCAACACTGAAATCACAGACGGGGCTCTATCCTGAAAACAGAACGTCCCGGTGCGTCAAACATCATTATTTTTTTTTTCTAACGAGGACGCTGCCCTTGCACTCCCGTCCTTGGTAAGCGTAGCGCACATTCATCATGAAGAATTAACCTAAATGCGTAAATGTGATACATGAAGCTTTTGTATAGAAAATGGATTTTAAATATGCATGTTTGACTATACGATACCTTTATCGTGACGTGACAGGGACAAAATAAACTATCAAGATAATAACAACTCAAATAATACACTACTACTATAACGCCCCGATTTTCATGTCCTTTTCTGAAAATCCACGTGGCATTACCGTCGCTAGGGTCCCACGAACCTTAGCCAGGCCATTTAGCTTAACTCGGTTTAGAATAAATCCAAATGGAAGTACACTTAAAGAATTATCAAACTATATCCCCAAGTTTACTTATTTATTACATATTAAAGTAGCGAAAACTTAAAAATATTGTCTCAAATATTAATATTACAGATAGGATCATAACTTAATCAAAATCCTTCCTCAAAACTTGCACCTAAAAAATAAGAAAAATAGAGAAACAAAAGAAAAGAAACGCCGTGAGCTATACGAACTCAATAACGTGCCGGCCCCTTCTCAGGGGAAGCACAAAAAAAAAAGATAGAAAGAACAATCTGTCCTGAAACCACAACATTATCAGTTATGTAAACAAGCAAACATGAGAGACCAAACATACCCTCTTGTTAACACTATGACCTTGGACAAATATGTAAATCCATAGCTTCTTTTAGAAGCTTAAAGTCCAGGGTCACTCGAAACAGGGGATCAGTTTGTAACGACGCCCAAGGAATTCCTGCAGCGAGATACCCACAACCTGACAGCCTCATAGGGTTGTCTACGTGTATAAGATGATTAGTCGTAACTTCTCATCCCTGTACAGTTAACATATCATTTCACCAAGTCACAGTGTAATAACTCAGTAGGATTAACATGGTTTCTCACCCCTCATGAATTCGTTCCTACTTTGCATTGTCATCTCTAGCATCACTTATTATCGAGATTACCATCAAATAATCTAACCCTTTTTACCATTTTCGTATGCCAGCGCTCATTAGTTTAGCAATTGACACCTACCATCAACCCATATCATAAACATTTATCGGGTAACGATGCATAATCAACACACATCAGAGCGCACAGAATAAAATAACCCACCACGCAATAATATACAGCTTAGTATATTAACATCTATTGTCACCCAAATCAAGAATTGAAACGTTACCTCTTTAACTTGTACTTACTTGGTTTACTTTAAGTCGTGAGGAATCGGATTACGTCTCAGTTTCTGCATAGTACAAACACGATCCGTTCATTATTATATATTTCTTACGTATTTTATATTATTTTTACGTATTCATGTGTATTGTATGTCCATAAATACGTATACTACGTCATTACGTATTTTTACGTGCATTACGTTATTTCTACATATTTTTGTATGGCGTACAAATATGTAAACTGTTACGTATTTTTATTCAAACTTTATATTTTTGACGTTTTATAAAACCAAACGCGTATTTTCCAATATTTTCTTGTTCAAATACTGTATTTTAATAGTCATAGGGGATATACGGGTTGATACGACACATAAATACGTCGAAAAATGAATTCCTGGGCAGGCAAAGAAGTCGTCGCGAACAGTGGCCTCATTTCATAGTTTCAGGCCTGAATTCAAATGCGCATAACTTTCTCGTTTCTTAACCAAATTGAGTGATTCTTAATTCATTGGAAATTTCAAGAAGTTGTAGAACTTTGTTTCAAGAATCATTTGATGAATCAGTCTCTAACTGAGGACAAAATACGTTTTAGTCTCAAACGTCAAAGCTGTCCTGAAATTGGTATGGCTGGTTTGTTGGTTTTTGCGTTTTACCCAACCAAATCAATTCCAAATGATCTAAAACTTCATAAATATAACATTTGCTTAGTTTTTGTCATGTTTGTCCAGTTTTGGGCTTGTTTGATATGTAAAACCTTAGGTTTCGGGGTCTCACAAGCATAACTCGTCTTTTGGTTCAAATAACACATTTCTTCGTCCGTGACCTTTTTTTCATGTTATTTTTCTTAGTTTTTGATCACATATAATCGGTTAAGAGTTGAAAACAGAAGTGGCATAGCTCACCCTCTCGTTGAAACAGTTTTGAGCCCGCTTTGCCTTGGTTTGCTTTCTTTGGCGTGAAAAACGCCCCTCTTATTTCTTTGATGGTTTGAACGCCTTCTTCTCCTTTCCTTCTTCCTTCGAGCAACTACCACAGCCTCACCCCGAGATGCTGTGATCCTTAAGAGCTTGGTTCCGTTGTAGCCCGAACTTATCCCAAGATAACTAAGAAGAAGAAAGAAGAAGGTGAGGAATGGTGTGAGGAGACGAGAGGAGGCTGCTTTGTAAGAAGAAGAAGGAAGTGAAGGATGTCTGTGACAGAGTAAGGAAGGATATGATCCGCCAAAGGTCAATCCGGCTGCTGGTTGCTGGAGGCCAAGTGGGGGTGGTTGTCGTGGCCAGATTAGGGAGCCTGAGATAGAATAAGGGAGTGGAGATGGTAGGAGAAGTGATGGGAAAAAAAGGAGGGAGTGGGGTTTTAAACATCCCCGTCTCGCTTAATCGCAGGATCAATTAATCCCATATCTCCCACAGCTTTGGCTCAAATTTTACCACCATGCTCGAAAAATCATGTTATTAATTAACATATAATTTTTTAATTTTTTCCACGATAAAAAGTTATCCCAACTTCGTCACGAATTTTAAACTTATGAGCGTAACGTTACGTCTGAAAATTTTGAAAAAAGATTCGTTTCTTACTTTTAATTTATTACAAAAGAGAAAACGCATATTTTCATTACGTTTATTAATTTTTGAACTATTATTTGATCATAATTTTTACATTTATTTGATCGTAATTTTCTGGGGCTTTACATCTATGTATTACAAATAAACGATATGCTCAAATATACAGATACAAGGTGATCTATAATGCATGAACAACGCTAAATGAAATCATCATAACGTATGCCTAAGAAAGTATTGAAATGAGTTGGGAATTATACTGTGGAACATACGAATAAATGAAATGCAAACCAACGATGAATACCTAATCAAATATAAAAGGTGAACACTGTACATGGTTCATTAACTGTCAAGTCTTCTGTCTTACTTTCTTGGAAGTGTTTTGGAGATTGAGTTCGGCACTGTCATCATCTCCCTTTGCTGAAACTGTTGGGAAGAAGGTCGTACCTGGTGTCCCTTCTTGGAATCTATCGAATGTCAAGTGAAAGTCTTAGGGACTGAACTCTAGCCAAATTTCTTGAGTCATCGTTACGGGTGAACTGAAACTAGAGAGCGTTGGGTAGTCCCTATCCTCTTAGCATGCATGCAGCAGCTTCAATGTCGAACGTGACGGGGCCACTGGCTACTCTCTGCAGGGAGACCAAAATCTATGCCAATGAGAGGCAAATAGAGCCCATTGAAAGCGTAGTTTATCCACTAAAGTGTAAGGTAACGTACAATCGGTGCAAGTACGTACTAGATCGATGGATTCTTGTAACCCGTCTGACGATTGACGAGTCTTGTATTCAGAGTCTGTCTGTTGAAAATTCTCAAGTCATAGGCCCATACTAACAAAAATGAACATAAGAAACGTGAAATCATAAAAATACTCACACGTAGTATGACATACCTATTTTCCTAAAAAGTATAAATGTTTTACTGGTACTCATCGATTCGCCCTAGTCGGGGGAATACCGTGCAAATGTCAGGCATATACTCTAGGTTACTGAGAACGTACTCACGGGTTATGTATTCCGTTTACAGGTGAGTTACTAGATGATCAATGAAAACTGTAGTTCCTTATGTGTTTTTGCAAATGCTGTTATGAAACTATGATCATTTTGGATATGTAATATATGTGATGTACTAGTCATGCCACAAACTGTGTAACTTAATGGCTCCCGTCCTATGATTGTAAACTGAATTCGTAACAGCTAAACAGAACGAACGTAAGCATTATAGGTAATTTTCTTGATTCTCTATATCTTTAAACCCGTTTGGTTTATTTAGCCTTGTCATGAACCGGGTTCGTGACAGTATAACACCATGTGTCACATGACGTGGATCTCGGGACGTTACAGTGACATTCCAAAAAACGCAAGACCGTGATCGAAGTTAAGGAGCATGACACATTACGATAAGACTTGAACATACGCGAGGCATATTCCAAGGGGTTGCGAGAGTTGTCGCGAACGAAGGCACACATGCCGTTTGGACATAGACGTGAGCGCGTTGCATTGTAAGGGCCAACGAATGTTGCGAGATTTATAAATGATGACAAAAGAAGATTGATGGCGTGTTTGTTTGGCACGCGACTAAGTTTGGCTTGGGCTAAGTTCAAAATGAAAATTGGACCACTTGAGGAGGGACAACGATTATTCCTGTCAGGTCGAATTTTTTCTGTCATCATATATATAGTGGAGAGGTATCCTAAGATCAAAAGCAAGTCAAAAGTTTCTAATTTGTTTCCCATGCTTGGTGCCATGTTCATTGGTTAGATTTGGACATTAGAAAACAAACGAAAGCCTTGATTTGATTATGTCCAAAGGCGAAACATGGATCGGGATCGTTGCTAAGAAATCTTTGAGTTGGGCTTGCGATGTACGAAGTCCAGCTGAGGGAAACAGCTTGGATGGGCCTCGTACGATGCTAAGTTGAGAAAGGTCCGATCAATTAGGGTGGATTGATTTGCAATTTGTGGGAAATAAATCTTGTGAGAAGATTTGAAGATGTCGTCCCGGAAGATAAAGATCCAAAAAATATTATGGATTAAAAATATTATTTTTGATTATAATGATATTTTCCATGCGATATCTTTATGATGAACATCTACTAACCTCGTGTATAAATATAGAGCCTTTCAGAATAACAGAATATATCACAATCGTTTGTCAAAAGTTCTGAATGCTCGGTTGGAGAAGATCCTTTGTCGCGCGTGTTTTCATTTGTGTGATTTTCCCTGTAAGTGGGTTCAATGACCAAAACGAAATCTCGAATTGGGTGATTAGGTTGACTAATTCGCAAGGAATCAGAATGCACGGACGATCACTAGTGATGCAACTTCTACTTAAACACATCTGTGTCCCTTGTTTTTAGAATAGTTTAACTGCATGGGATAGTTAATACTTTGTCCGTGTCATTATCTTTAGATTTTTTTTTTTGGTAATTCTAATTTTTAATCAAATAATTTATTTTTCTTTATTTTTGAATTTTTAATCACATAAAATTTTTAAATATAAAAATATTATAAATAATTTGAAACATCCCAATATTACAAAAGCATACTGTACATATTACGTCATTATTTACATTGTCAATTGGTCCCTCCGAAGTTTAATATTTCGTTGTTGCTATTTAGCAACCCATAAAAGGAGGGAGTTCAAGCTTTGAATCCAACCAGACAATTGTTTTTTACTTTTTAAGTCATTTGCGGTTTGCGGCCAAGATTGTGCCGTCACTCGCATTTCACCATAGACGGAGAGACTGTATAAATACCGCAATTATGTGCGACAGAAATATCTTTTACTGTATAATATATGAATGTTGTTTGAAAACAAACAACAAACAAAAATCATAAAAATATTTTTGATACAACAAATTTTTTGTATTAATTATTAAACTACAAGTCAAATGGATAATTAATTGTATGATTATGTGAATTATTTGAAAATAAATAGAATCGAACGTTTAAAATTACTAGCGGTTGGGGAAGCATTCGTTTTTTATGTGTACTCCAAATCGAGCTTTGTACAAAAAGTTAGACATCGATAATGTGATTTGTATCGTGTAACGATTATATTTGATATTGAATTACTAACCGATCTGTCCGTCCTATTAAAATTACAGTTCTATGACCAACGAGTTTATTAAGACAAACTTTGACCGACTCTGTAAGGCGATTAAACAAAACTTGACGTGAAACATTAAACGTAATATAATATGTAGTTTCATATAACGGTGATTGCGGAGGATATAGCGTTGTTAGATACTCCTCGTCCCATAAAATATACAACGAATTGACCAAAACGAAAATTTATGTGTGTGTTGAATTTTATGTCAATAACTTATTTACTATTTTGGTTTTCTGAGAGAGAGGAGTGAGAAAAAAAATAATACGATAAATTAATATGATATAAAATATAAAAAAAAGGTGTTTTGTAGAAAAAATTTATCACCTGTTTTATGAAATAAAAAGAATCTAATAACAAAATTTATCAAAGATAAATATTAAACAATGATGTTTAAAAAGGCTGTAATTTTCGTGGGATAAAAGGAGTAACGTGTTTTAATGCGAGTCATATATTGTCAATTTGTCACGTTCTATTGGAAATTGCTAATCCCCAT